>VYZQ01009532.1:4287-15365 GCA_013400655.1 Mystacornis crossleyi
CTGGGTTTTTTTTTTTTTTTTAATATTCCATTATTCAGTAATTTTCTTCTTCCCATTTGATTTGTACATTAGCGTAATTCTACAAAGGACAATGTTTGTCAATGTAATCAGGAAGGATTTGTGTATATATTACATAAGTACTGTCAGTGTAAATCCATTTATAGCCCTAGTTACTCATCCTGGAATGTACTTAATTTCCTATACACACATTCCTACATCCTATTTGTATGTGCCTGGAGGTCTTGGGATATGCACTGGGGGCATACTTACATAAGAAAGATAAAACTGGGAGATTGCTTCAATGCACATAGGAGGTATGGTCCATAAGCCAAACAAAGTGTGAAGTATACCCAGCCTATTAAACTTCCTATTGCAAGATATAGGAAGGAAGAGAACAAAGCCAGGCTCTTCCCAGTGGTGCCAAACAATGGGATGAGAGGGAACAGGCAGAAACTCCTGTACAGGAAGTTCCATCTAAAACATGAGGAAAAAATATTTTATTGTAAGGATGAGAGAGCTCTGGAGCAGACTGCCCAGAGAGGTTAGGGAGTCTCCTTCCCCAGGCAGGCTCAAAACTTACCCAGAGGAGATCCTGTGCAACCTGTTCTAGGCAAACCTGCCTTAGCTACATGATCCCTAATCCTTTTCTGTATTGAGGATACTTTGTGTCATCAGGAAATGTAATTGATATGAGTCACTTACCAAAGGACTGCTAATGAAATCAGAAGGGCTGGTTTCAAAGCAGGCCCCAAAGAGCACAGCTGTTGACTCTGCTTCAGTCTTCTCACTCCATTAATTTTATACTCTGTCATTTTATACAGACCTCTCCCACACTTTGGTTCCTAAACTAATGTCTTCTAATGTTTTCTTTATATGTTTTTGTGAAGATATTGAAAATTCACCTTAGGCTGGCCTTCTTAAGTATATGCAGATACTGTACAGCTGAGACTTAAAGAAAATGGGCTTGTGAGAACACTACATCGAAGAATAGGTATGCCTTGACCGTGGTTAGAACAAAGAGGTACTTAGCAACTGAGATTATTAAAGAACAGCTCCAAACTCACCTGAAAAGTTATTAGCTTGGGAATTTTTTTCTCAGTGAAGAAAATGCTCTCTCACACAGCAACCCAGTAGAAATGGAAAAGAAGAAAACTCAGCTTTACTAGTTGAGCAAGAGAATTTTCAGAGTTTTACAAGCAGAACAAGTGGAAATATAAGGTGATAACTGGGAGCTAATTGTTCCCAGTAGCACTTTCTGTACTCTCTAAGATGCATGCATGGCAAGAGACTGGAAACAAAAGATATAGTTACCTCGTTTTGACCCTTAAGTAAAGTGTAAATTAAAATATCTCAAAGGGAATATAAATCACAGTTTATCAGTTGTATCTTACTTCTTTTTTTTTATTCACCTTTGTGTCCAGAACAAAAAAAAGAAAATAATTTCTGCAGTCTTCTGAAATGTATTTTTAAATATTGCACTCATGCATTTGGTATTGTGGATGTTGATAAATCAAAGGAATCGATGTAGTGCATTAATCAAATCATGACATGTAAATAAACCTGGGTGTGGCAGATGAACTCAGTGTTGATTTGTAAGCATATCTATTCTGTTAACTGAAGTGCTGCCAAAAATAGCTGTTTCTAAACAATTTTCTCGCTAATCTGTGCGACAACACCTACAGAAGACTTATGCTTTGATTTTTCATGGAGTACTGGTTTTGGCTGGGCAAGAGTTAGCTTTCTTCACAGTGTTGAGGATGGCGCTGTGTTTTGGGTTTGTGCTGCACACAGGGTTGATAATATAGAGATGCTTTAGTTATTGCTGAGCAGGGCTTACACAGAGCCAAGGCCGCCTCTGCTTTTGGTACTGCCAAGCTGGTGAGGAAGTTTGGAATGCTAATATACAGCAATAGTTATTGCCACATGCCACAAACTTTCTGTTTAATATTACAAAGCAAGAAGTACTGAAAACTCATAAGTTCAGTACTAAAGTCCTTGATATAATCACAGCTGGGAAGACTTGAACGTGTGTGGTATCATTCTGGAAACTTAGGCATGTAAACTAGGAAAAGGCAGCTATATAATGCCTAAGGCTGTGTGATATATTCATATTGTGCAATGCATCTCCAAGGTCTGTTTTTCTTCTATTCTCTTGATATTTTCACTGACCTTTTTCTCTAAGATAATTCTACAAAGTATTTTTTCTCTTCTTTGCTGAAGGAAATATATTTTCATTCTGCTGCTTTCAGATGCAAAGTGCTTTATCAGGGGAAAGCGTATTTTAAGCCCAAATTTAGACTTAGAGAGAAAGAAACAATGGGAGGTTAATGACTAATGTTTCAAGCTGGTGGTAATCACAGAAGTCAAGGTGAGAAGTGATTTCATTTTTTACAGAGTAATATAGTTGCATCTTAGAGGAATATGGACTCACGTGATATCAAAAATAGCCTATTATTCTTTGGAAAAAGTAGTTGAACCCCTCTCTCTTTCTGATATGAAAAATCTCTTCAGGTGTTCTGCATTTTGTTTAAGGGCAATGCAGAAACTGAATAATTACCTGTTTTTTATATTGCTGGAATATTGAAGAGAAGGGATGAGAAATACAGAAAGAAAAAAAATGCAGCTGTAAAATAAATTAATGGGAAAAAATTGTTCCAATAATTTGCATATTTAGCTAAATGTCAATTTTTTGAATATTTAGCCCAATAATTTTAGACCATCATCAGGGAGTGGAATGCACATTTACAAGAGAACATATCTGACTCTCTGGATAATGTCACATTTTATGTCACTGTACATACACATGCCAAAAAATAGATCTACTTCAAATTATATGTTTTATAATGAGACATGAGAATTTTTTTACTTTACAGAAATATAATACTGTAATAACTCATGCATCTGTAATCTCAAAAATGTTGAGACTGGTGGTTTTGTTTGTTTGCTTGTTTGTTATCAAAATGCCTCCCTTAAATTTGGGAGTTTAATCCCAAATTTGTGTGGGAACACACCCACACAAACTCTCCTTTCAGAACTGAGGAATACAGTTTTGGTTGACTTTAACTTTGGTTAGCATGATTTTTTTCTAACTACTTGGACTAGAGTAAACTTAGGTAAGTTAGAAAAGTATAATTCATAACTGTAGAAGAGAGTGAACAAAACCAACTAAACTGCTATAAAAATTTAGAGACAGCATTATATGTCAAAATTTTATTTATCTGAGCCTATAACAAAATACTTCATAAGTATTTGTTTGTAAGAGAAACCTATCTGCTGCAACCCAGACTAGAATACAAGCAGTCTAGAACATTTCTATCAGTTCTCAGTGACCTCAGGTAGTTCACTACTGTTCAGAATAAATTTCTATATTGCGATGGATATGAATGAAAAAGCCACTTAATTATGGGCAGATAACCGAATGCTGCTTCTTGTCTAACTTGTTCTCCTAAAAACTGTTAACAAACTGCTCAGAGACTGAGAAAATGTATATCTAGATATGTAAGGTCCTAAATATCTGGTTGGATTTTTATGCGTGTTCTTCATATAGAAAACTAACTTCCAGTACTGAAGTAGTCCCATTTCCTTTTTATTTTGTTTTATTTGTTCTTCTTTGTCCTTCCCAAACTGGAAAGATTCAGAAAAGTCATGTTTTCATCAAACAAAAGGTTTGATGACCTTCTCTGCTGAAGAAAGCTGCATGTTTTCCCAAGGAAAAGTTTCTCTATCCATATTTGGTACAAATTTTAATTTGTACAGAGTGATAAATTACTGAAATTATAAGAAACTGATGAGGTTTGTACCCTGTCTCTTAGGTGGTTTGTGCGTGTGAAATGGGAATGACAGAAAAGAAAAAATTCAAAAATATCAAGAATTGAACTAAGATTCTACTCTGCACAATTTTAAAGTGGTTGGAAAAACAAAATTGTATGATGCCTTTCCGGCACCCACATGGAGGTCAGCCTTCACCTAAGATCAGGTCACAAGTCTTAGCTGTGTTTGCATTTCTGCAGGCTTTACTTACAAAAATTTAAATTCTTTTTTTTTTTTTTTTTTTTAATCCTTGTAAGGTAGTATTTTTCAAGTACAAACACAGTAATTTTTGATGCTTGTAAAATGAGGACCTCAGGGTTCTGTCTCTCCTGGATCCTGTCCTGTCCCTATAAATGACCAGGAAAGGTGACCCAGTGTATTCCATTAATTTTTTTAGTTGACACCATGTTTTCTGGAGTGGGTTCTGTTGGGAGAAGGGGTCATTTTGGGACATTTAACACCAGCCTGGTGACTACAGGGAGGGAATTGAGAGGACAGGGATAAACAGTAGTGTGAGGCTGCTGGGGCATGTAAGATTCAGACTGCACATATTGCAATCAACATGTCACCGTGAGGTTAACTAAGTGGTGGAACAGGTTGACCAGAGTGGCTTCAGACTCTCCATCTGTGGAGACTTTAATATGCCCTTGGGACTTTCATACACCCTTGTGCCGCCCCATCTGAGTTCCCTGCTGGCCCTGCTTGAAGCAGGGGATCACAGTTGAGACATCCCGATGCCCCCTCCAACCTGCATGATCCAGTGATTCTGTGTACTAAACAGAGACTCTGAAAATAGTTTATGCCTTTCAACAGCAATTTTGAGATGACATTTGTAGGCTGTATAATGAATAAGGAGTACTCTGACAGTGAAACAGAACTCTAATCACCATTTCTATTTTGGGACTTCCTTTGCTGTTTTTAGTATTCATGTAAGCACCTGTGTTGAACAGATGGACTTCCTCATATGTGATTTGTGAGTGACCTTTCAGTTTCATCAACTTTCCTATACATTTTCTATTATATTTCTTTCTTTTTTTCAGCAGTTTGTTCTTCTGCCAGCTGCATAGGTTTCAGTTGTGAATGAAAGTCATTAATAGACAAAGACAGATGGGTTTTATCTTCCTAGTCCTTGTACATAGCATTCTCTGGAACGTACATTTTCAGTAAACATTATTGCTTTCTCTGCCATGTAGCTATCAGAAAAGATTGGAATTTTACTTTATTAAGATTAATTTTTATACTCTTTTTAAAAAAAAAATCAATTTATTGGACTTTTGTTCTTTACTGGGAAGGAAAAAATAAAAATTTGGAAAAAAAATTTTTTCAAGGTATGAACAATCATTTAAAGCAATACAGGAAGGAGTTTCTCTATTTCACCATTCTGTTTCTGGTAGCACTCAGTTACAAAGCCTTAGGAAAAGTGCAAGCATAAAGCAGATCTATGTCTTACTGTGTCAGTCATGTGAAACTTGGCATACTGATGCACTTTGAGCCAAAACATGTATTTGTGTCTTAATGTTTACCATTACTTTGGGGTACGTTTTGGGGTTAAAAACTGGAAGGATGGCTGGGCCCAGTGGACACCTGGAGGAATTTCTTCATGGAAAGGGTTGTTAAACATTGAAATGGACTGCCCAAGGAGGTAGTGGATTCTCCATACCTGAAAGAGTTCAAGAAGCAACTGGACATGGCACTTAGTGCCATGGTGTAGTTGACAAAGTGGTGATCAATCACAGGTTGAACTCAATGATAACAGAGATGTTTTGCCAACCTGATTCTGTGATGCTGACAAATAATTCTGTGGCACTTGGAATTTCCTGAGTTGGAAGGGATCCACAAGGATCAATAAAGTCCAACTTTTGGCCCTGAACACAGGACAACCCAAAGAATCAGAACTTCTCAAATAGTTCCTGAGCTTTGTCAGTCTGGGGAGCCAGTTCCAGTGACCAGCCACCTTCTGGGAAAGAACTGTTTCTAATATCCAACCTAAACCTTCCCTGACACAATTTCAGGCCATTTCCTCAAGTCCTGTCACTGGTCACCACAGAGAAGAGATCAGTGCCAGTCCCTTCTCATCCCCTCATGAAGAAGTTGTAACTGCAATGAGGTCTCCTCTCAGTCTCCTCTTCTCCAGGCTGAACAGACCCAGTGACCTCAGCTGTTCCTCACATGGCTCCCCCTCAAGGCCCTTCACCATCTTTGTTGCCCTCCTCTGGACACTCTCTAACAGCTCAATGTCTTTTTTATACTGTGGCACCCAAAACTGTCCCCAGCACTTGCGGTGAGGCCGCCCCAGTGCAGAGCAGAACAGGACAATCCCCTCCCTTGCCTGGCTGGTGATGCTGTGCCTGATGCACCCCAGGACATGGGTGGCCTTCCTGGCTGCCAGGGCACTGCTGGCTCATGTTCAGCTTGCCACCAACCAGGACCCCCAGGTCCCATTCCATGGATGTTCAACTTGCCACCTACCAGGACCCTGTGGTGGTGCATTACCCCCCACTTCAAGGCCACACTGTGATCTGAGAAATGCTTGCTAGGCTTTGGTCTTGAAAACAGCACCTGGGCTCAGCTCTTCTTGAGCTTATCAGAAACAGTCTGCTCCCAGGAACTGCTGCTACCTAATGACCTCCTATTTTCCTTATGAACAGCCTTAGAAACAGTTTTTCTTGCCTGAACAGCATAACATTCCTGTTCTCACACTTCAAAGAAAGTGCTGACCCAAACTATGGCCTGGATGGAACACTGTTATGACAAGCCCACTCTCTTGCAGCCCTATAAGGAGTGGTCCAAAATGAGACCCTTGGAGCCCTCCTGGACTGCAGCCAGCTGCAACCAGCAACCTCCCTCTGAGTGGGATGGCTCTTAGAGGTATCGAGCACTCAAGTTTGCTAACTTGGAGGATTGTTGAAACACAGCGTCTCCTGGGCTGGTACTCTGATTCCTTGAGGCCCAACTCTGCCCACTGAGAGATGCGCAAAGGCATCCAAAGTGAGTATTTCACTGGCCTCTGAATGGAATTTTTCAGAGGTACCTTGCTTGCACTGACACTTTATGTCTGTGTGCGTGCATGTGCACATATGCTACAGCAAATCTGCGAGAAAGTCTTCTTTCTTGGATGTTTAAATACCTTATACATCTAAGTGGGTTATGCCTGTAAGTCAGATTAAGTCATAAATTGTAACCTAAGTGTTGCTAAGTGTCACGGTGTGCTCTGATGGGATGTACCGCAACCCTCTCGGAAGTGTCTATGCAGGGTGAGCTGCTCCGGCGGGGCCACTGCGCTCCAGCTGGCGAGCTCGGATGCACCATTAGCTCCCATCCTTTCCCGTTTGTTGAGTCTCCATAGAAGGGTGGGCTCCCTGGAGGGAGAAGCTCAAAAGGGGGTTAGGCTCTCACAGGAGCGAAGGCAGGCAGCATCCATCTCAGCCAGAGAAGCAGCCGGCACTCACACACTTGCAGGCGGACGACAAAAGAGCCGGGAAGGCCTCCTCATCACAGAGGGGGCCAGGGGCCCACAACAAAATGGAGGATAGGGTTCAGGAGGGCTGGCAGAGCATCGGGACCAACGCTGTGAGGGCACAGGGCGGTACAGAGGCAGGACTAGGGCAAGAGAACCAATAGGGATACTGTGAGGGAGGGACTAAGGTACGAGGGGTAACTCGTACGAGGGAAGCAGGGAAGGGTGAGCATTCTAGGGTACAGACATGTAAGGGATAAAGGGGCAGGGAGAACAACAAATCAATTAAAAGAACAGAACCAGGGTACACTGGCATAATGTGTCCTAGGAGAAGCCTGTCACTCAAGCCTGGAGGAGGATTCCTCACCACAGTCCCTTAGTGGGCTGGGTCCCTGCAACGGCTAAGTTTTCTTTAGCTAAGTTGCTAAGCATAACTTCAAAGGTATAAGTTAGGTTAAATGCTGTCAAGTGTTATTTCTCTGTTAAATTGTTATGGTTAATTTATAAGTTAAGATATAAGTTAAGTTAGGTGTAAGTTAAGTGTTGTTCCTTTGTTAAATTATTACATTTAAGGTATAAGTAAAACTCTAAGGTTTGAGTGCTGTTAAGCTTTTAGGCTGTGTTCCTTTTAATCCTTTCCCTGCCTGTTTGTCTAGGGTTTCCCTGTCTAAGGTGCAAAATCCAGCACTTTCTCTTGTTAAACTTCATATGGTTCGTGATTGCCCAGACTTCTAATTTGTCTAGGTTGAACTTGAACTTTGTGAACTTGAGCTTTAAGTTTATGAATTTGAACTTTATGAACTAGAAGTTTATGAATTTGAGCTTTAATATTCCTTTAAGTGTCTTGTCCTATACATATCCTATTACTAAAAATGTAACCATATGAAATGATGTTTTATGTGGTAGGTAACTTCTCATGTCCTTATGTGTTTTATAAAGACCAAACCAAACCAAACCCCTTCTTGCTGGTAACAGTCATATTATTGACAGGTTTTCTCTGCCCCACAGGTAATTTGAAGCCATCTGAAGGATTTAGCCCTAGTTCATATACTTTTTTGTCTAACAGGGGTTGGAACAGGTAGTTTGTATCTATAGTATTTTACAGTACAGTTTCCTATAACAGAAATCTAATATTTTCTTTTTCTTCCATGTCATTTTTTTTCAAAGAGAAAGCAATCCTTAGAAAAGGGTGTGAGGACTATACATTCTCCTCTAATTTACAGTGACACATGGCTTTAAAAAGAATGATAACCAAATTTTTAATTTTTATTTCTTTTTACTAATTCCTTACATTTGATTTTCTTTTCTTCTACTGCTGTGTCTTGCGATGATATTTTCAGTGAACAATCCATAAGGACACCAGAATCTTTTCACGGAGTGACAACAACTCAACAGTGTATATTTACAGATACCTTGGTTTTCTCCTCTTCTTTTTGTTTTACTTTACAAAGAAGGACATTAAGTTCCATGTGTCAGTTTCTGACTAGACCCTCGGCACAACAGGAATCTTCAGCATGCCTTCATATCAATTTTCATTTTGCCTGTCTTGTAGATGTTATTTCACTTAGAAGCTTTGTTATGGTAAAGTTGGTCTCCTTCTCAGGACTTTTAGAATAATTTGACATTGTACTATGAGGGAGATAAAAATAATCTGTCTTCCTAGTAGTGATACATGGCCATATACTACTACAGAGTAGTAATAATAACAGGAATGATAGTAACCTATCTTTTGTGGCAAGATTGATCCCTTTTTCTTCTTAGTGCTTCTAAAGTCTCTTGTTGAGAAAGCTTTCTAAAAATTTGGGTATATTTTTGTCGGAGAGATTGCTATAATCTCTCACCTTTCTAAGTCCTGTGAGGCACACCAGCATAGTTACGTGGCTTGACTTCTTTCTATAAAAATCATGTTAACCTTTTCTCAATATATTGTATTTATGCGTGATTATTATTTACAGATGTTCTGCAATGACTTAGAAGTGTCAAAGTTTTCAGCTGGACCATCCAGGAGCCACTCTGGGAGTCAAACTTGCATCACCTGAGCTGGGACCAAGGCCCCTTCCCAGGTGCACCCCTGACTCTCACACAGCCAGACCAGGATTCCTTGCCAGCTCAACCCCAGGTTTCCCATATGAGAGTCTCAGTTATCTGGATCCTTAAAATAATTTAATCATGGTGCAACAACAAAATAAGAACTCAAGCTGTTGTCTCCAAGGAGGGACCCTGAGCAAAGCAAACCCTGGGCTTTTATACTGTCACAGTCTGAGTGTGTGAAAGTCTGGAATTTTCCAGCAGAGTCATTTTCTCCTGCCGTGTCTCTCAGTTTCTGCTCACCTGGCTGGGTCACAGGGCCCTGTGCCTTTTGTCGTGCAAAGTGCTGGTGCCAGTTCCCGGCCTCTTGCCTTGGGCTCCTGTGATCCAGATCTCTGGATTTTGCAGCTCTCACTGCAGCTGCACACCGAGCTACCTGCACTAAATGTTCTCCTCAACAAAAGGTTGGGATAACTTTTCAGCATTAATAAACCACTGTGTTTCCCCTACTTAAATGTTTAACTTTCAGTAATGTCTCTATCTTCACTTAGATCAAAATTTCCAGCCATTACAAAATGGAAGGATTAATTTCTGCTTTAAAAATTCAATTTTGTAACGTTTAAAAGCAGGATCCCGGAATAACTAGCATACTGGCAATATTAATGAGGTATGTTAACACTTCCTAACTTGAGTATCTTTTTCTTTGTCTCAGAGAAAACAAAGAGGAAATGCTTGGCTTTGCAGTACAAAACCATGTAAGGAAATGGTTCAGCATGTAAGGAAAAACATTGTCTGTCTTTCTAGATGGGTTTAATATACTAAACGAAATGAAATATTCAGGGGTGGGATTTTCAGCTGGCTTTAAAGATATATCTTAAGTTAAGAAGCTAAAAATTAATATTTTTGTGTACATTCCCTATCTAAGAAGTTTAATAATAACCAATGAAGTAATTTTTTCCACTGAAGTTGACTGGCAGGTGTTTAAAACTGGTTTGAAAAGAGACAAAATTCTGCCATGAACAGCAAATCAGAAAGTGTTTGTGACCTGGTTGTAACCAACCCCGCAAAAAAAACTTGCTTTGCACTTGGCTGTTTATGTGAATGTTAAACATTCATGACCAAATTTATTCATTATAGAAATGCTCACTCATATCATTAAGTCATATAATGAATTGCTTCCCCTGTTGAAAGCAGTCATTATAACTTGCACCTCATCCAATCTCATATTAAGTTTCCCTCTTCTCCACTTCTATACCTCATTTTGTTATAGTTATAGGCACCTTATATTACATCTGTTAGGCATTCTGAAATAAAACAGCTACCTAGTAAGTTACAGACTGTGTGTGAAAATCTGCCTTTTCAAATGAAAATGATCAAAACTTTCCAAATATCCTTCATAGAATTAACTATCTTGTAGAGTCTCTTGCCACAATTTATTTCTAAATTTGGACCTTGGGTTTTCTTCTGATGAGACCTCTTTTTCATCCCCCGAGTTCACTAATTCCTCCGTATTCTTACAAAAGAAAAAAGCAGTTTCTGGCTTTTGATTCAGTGACATGACACTGCAGCAGGAAACAGCAGAGAGAACAGGAGGAATAAAAGTACAGACTGAGGTGGATTATTCCCTTTTCCTCCATTCTCAAGAGCAAGGTTCCAAGGCTCCAACCTTACCATTTTCACATTATGTGAACAATTTTTGTCACAAGCATCAACTAAAACCATCTCAGGGATTTCAATATGGCTTCTGCTTTTCTGCTACTCACTTATAAAGTTATAATGTTAT
>VYZQ01009533.1:0-10688 GCA_013400655.1 Mystacornis crossleyi
CTTGAAATGGAAAATTCTTAGACATTTATCCTGCTTGCTACATCAACATCTTTTTCGCCTGTGGTATCTTTCTACTTGGTAAAAACATGTNTAAAAACCATATTTCTGTTTGTAGTTACATATCCTTTACTCTAGCCATAAAATCTCTTACCAAATCGACATAACCTTTGCCTCCTCAGCTACTCAGCGACCACTTAGCTCAGCAGAACATTTTTTACTCTATATCAAAACTTACTTTCAGTTCTAGTTCATTCTTAGTTTCTTCATTCAGAGATCTTTCTGCCAGACCTACATATCTGTGAAACTTTCCCGTCAACCTTTCATCCTCTCCAACACCCACGGGATTCTGTCTCTGAAAGCCATCTTCTAGTGGTTGCTTTCTCACCTGCTCCTGTGCTGACACAGCGCTCCCACCAAACATTTTCATAGGCAAGGAAGAGTCCCTGCAGCAACTAAAGTACACAGAAGCAACATTTTTCTCCTTGAACACCTAAAAAATCAACATGAAGAGAGAAAGCTACAAATCCGTCTATGAATCTGCCACAACTGGAGGTCTAACAGAGATTTCTTCTTTTTATGAAGTCTGCCTAATTTCTAGTACTGGATTGCATGAACCTGTTCATATTCTTTCTAGCTTGCATTATTGAGAGGTAATGAATTAATAGCAATACTCCTACAAAGCCATTTAATTTTGTTGGGATTTTTAAAAAAGAAATTGTTGTCAATAAAATACACATATTTTAAATGAATTTTTTTAACATGCTTTCAAGTGGCTTCACCAGCCCCACAATTTTGAGACAAACTGTATTTGGCTGTTGTAGAACAGGACTTCCCTCTGAGATCTAATATGATGCTGATGCTTTGCTTACAAGCTTATCAGAACTGCAGCAGACAATGCTTAAAAAAACATTTTTTAATGACGTTTCCCTAAACCGCATGTTTTCGCTCAAGCATGTAAATGTCAAGGAGCAGAGCTCCTAGCAACCAGTTCGCAAAGGTATTTTCAACAGGAAAAGAAGGTTTATGGAGTGTGTCGGCAGACGTATGTTTGTTAGTGCTCAATAACTGACCCCGTAGCAGCTTTGGGTAGATACGCTCTTCATTACCTCTTTAATTTTAGTTATTACCTTAGGAAGAAAATACTTGACATTACAGTTTTGTTCCAATCAGATGTTTTCTAAAACCAGATGTTATTCAAATCTCTAAAACCATTCCAAACACATTTTTGGCAGGGAGGGTGGTGGGCAGGCAAACTTTCAGGATTAAATCCTCATATGGTAAGATGACAGAAGGCCTGATAGTCATCCAGTCCATTTTTCTCTCCAAAAGCAGCATTTGTGTCACGCCCTGATAAGAGTTTCTTTTGAAAAAATTTACTTTGTTGGAAATCCTGCCTTTCCTCTGATCATTCAGTTAGAAGAATCATTGTCCTTTTTGATTGGGAGACCCTTGGTTCTGCTTTTCTTCTGATGTAATCTGGTTTTTCATTTTTGCAGATGTAAACCTCTCGATTCTGTCTTCTCTCTGTGCGGAGAACATATAGTATTGCAAGAAATGCTCTTGTTGTCTAATATTGCAGCCTGCTTCTAGCAACAATCACAGCCAGATGCCTGAGTAAGCGTTACTAAGTTTTCCATTTCCATTTTCCGTTGTCTCCCTGAATATCTGTGTGACTGAGAAAGCTTTGCTTTTGAGAGGAATACAATGACGTGAAGTAAGTTGGAGCCAGGTGTCCTCTTTCAAAGTGGCTGTAAAATTTTTAATTTTTTGTTGTGTCTGTGCTGATTTAAGGTGATATTTTTGTTTAGAGCTGTGTACAGGTTGTCCAGTCATATGGTACCCTGGAGTCTGTGTTAAAAGAAGGATTACAATTATGGAATACCAAAACCAAGCAACCCCCTCAAATGTTGCTCGTTTTTCCACCTGCTTCCCCCCTTGCCCAACTGAAATCCATGGTCAGGAAATTGCCAATTTTTTTGTCCCAGTCCTCAGCAAGTACCCTATCCTGTCTCCTAAATCTGTCCCAGTTGCTGAGATTCTGTCACAGATATTAGAAACTGTCAACATGCCTATCAATTCAAATCTTATTAGCTTTCATTTGCAGAGAGGTTGCCCTGACATGGCAAAGATTTTGAGCAGTTTTTCAGACACTATTGCTGCATAGCAGCTGAGTTGGTCAATGGATCTCTAATTTCTTTTTCGCATGCAACCCAAGGGATCATACAATGGGCAATTTCCTCAAATATAGCATCAGTGGGAAATTCATCTTCTTCTTAGGTAGCGTAGCTACATGATCTAAGCAGGGGATGGTACGATTTCCAGCTTTGATATTCTGAAACAGAAATTGGAATAGAAAATCATCCTCAGTATTGGGCTGTCTGTACTTCCATGGAAGCATTTAAAATGATAAAATTGCTTCCTTATCCTGGCATTTTCTTAGAATTTTCTTTACTGTACTTATCACTAAGCTGTATACTAAGTACTGTGTAATCTACCAATCCTATGCAAATCCTTTATTTCATCGTAAGGAGAGAGAATTTAACAATCAAAATGAAACCAGGCAAGCAGGTATTATATTTTGAGTTTTCAGAATCAGCTCCTCTATTACTAACTCCTTAGTGTCTCATTCTGATCTTTATAAATTCAAGCCTTTTTGTCCAATGCTTATTGCACCAGCCGCTAAAATTCAGCTTTTGTCTGATTCTTTTCCTTACCTCTTTGTCTCTGTAGTTTTTATATTGTTCCAATTTTCTGTCATATCAAAACCATCTCTCACACTTTTTTCTTTCCATTAATGATTTTTTAAATGGTGAAAAGCTGTATATGCGTTACTTGTGATGCCTTGGATAGATTTTCATGGTTTCTCCTGGGATAAAGAACTTCATTCAGCCTTCCACTCCACCCACATAATTGTATTTCTTAATTGCCATGGAAATTTTTTTCTATTACTGTTGTATTGCCATGCTCTGAGAGTTCAAATATATGGCCTTCTTTACTGTAAGGAATTTGCAGTAACTCTTACTGTTACTTATCTATGCTTTTCATTCACGTATTTCAGTCATTTCTTCCCTTCAGCTTGGATTTTTGGGGCTAAGATTGCGGCCGAGGTGAATTCTTTAATCTGTTATGTGCCAGTGACAGAAATGCAGGTCATTATGAGAAAAAAAAATTAATTCTCATTTTGGTTTGTCTGATGTCTCTTTTCACAATTGACAGGTGTTCCATACATCAGACCTCAGTCCCTCTTGGAGTATTTTGCCTGTCCATAATGTACAGGATTTTGGGGATAAAGACATTTCAGTGTACATGACTGCCCTCCTCCACATCTCATCTTTCTCCTTCTCTGGTAGATTCCCCTCTCTGGGCACAGTTGTTTAGGGTTTTTTGACTGCTTTTCTTGAACACCCACCAAGCTTTGAATTAGGACAAGTTCCATTATCTTTGTTTTGCATAAATGTACTTTGTTTTTCTTGAAAATCAGCTTTG
Organism: Mystacornis crossleyi; assembly: GCA_013400655.1. NCBI lineage: Eukaryota > Metazoa > Chordata > Aves > Passeriformes > Timaliidae > Mystacornis > Mystacornis crossleyi. Next base: position 3,487 of record VYZQ01009533.1, read on the forward strand.
ATCTTTGAAGGCTCTCTCCTTTATCACTCCTTTTGCTGTGGTCTTGTCATATATGTCTTAGTTCAAAAGGTGCATTTCAAAGAACTTTCTGAAATATTCTTTTATTTCCCAGGCCATCTGGCATTTGCACTCACACAGTGACTATATGTGCTTGTGGATGTTGTAGTTTGTCCTTTTCTCTGACGATTTTGAGCAACGTCACTTTCATTCACTGGAAATAGTTGAGGAGCTTGACCTCTACAAGGACCATGTTGGTGTCTTTCCTACAGAAAAGGAAGACAGCTCCCAGTATTTTTGTTCCTTCTTGACCTTGATTCAGAAACAGAAGTCATGCTTACTTATCTAGTGTTAATTATCTTCTTCCTGTCTTGCTTCACTTTCTGGGAATTTACTAATGCCACTTTCTTGAAAGAGATACTGTTAGATTGTTCTCTCCTGCTTGCTTCCTCTTAGCTCATAAATGCCTGAGTTGCAGATCTTTCATTCTTTGGAGAAGATTTACACACTCCCATGATGTTCACTAACCTTACTTATGCAAAACCTTATGTAGCAGGTTCATAAACTGCTGTAGATTGTATACCAGGCAGAAACACCAATTTAGTGGGGTAGGTTACTTCGCGTTTTTTACCTTTTGTGAGATAAGAATAGGGAGGGAGGCAAAATGGCTCCAAACTTAAAAGAACATAAAGAAGTTTATTACTAGAACTAAAAGTAAAAAGGAATAAACAGGAATTAAAGCAAAACCCTCCTTTTTCCTCCATCACCTCCCCCTTTTTATGCAACTCTCACAAAGGACAACAGACTATGGTTTTGGTCAATATAAACCTTCAGAACACTTCTCCTCCCCCCATTCTCATCCCTCCTTCAATTTATAATATAAAGACACAAACTTGGGATTATTTCAGTCAGTTTACCGCTCTATCATAGTCTTTCATCTGTTCATTTAGGGACAGTAGTCTTTTTTGCTCATGCTATGGGGCGTCTCTACAAGAATAGTCTTCTCATGGCCTCAATGTCAGAGCACAACAGCCTCTCGGGATGATTTTCTGTTGGCATCTGTGAATCCCTTCCCTCAAATACAGCGTTTCCCACAACTGTGTTCGAGGTTTCACTCATAGTTAATAGGGTACAGATTTAAGGATGAGCATTTCCAGACCCAAGGTTCTCTTCATCTATCTCTGGGATCATCTTCGTCTCTAGGAACAGAGGTTTTCTTCTTCTTCCCTGGGAACAAGCGGTCTTCACCACATCACAAACTCTCTCCCTATTCAGTCTCCTCAGTGGACCACAGCTACTTCAGCATCTACCTATTTCAACACAGGTGTTTTTGCTCATGACTACTGCTGAACGCTCTTCCCCCATGATTATCACGAAATTACAAAGGATTCTCTAATATAACATACTCCATCACCATATCGCTACAAAAGAATTTCAGCTTACTAGCATCTCCTCTATCTCTTCTCTCTGGGCTTCAGCTCTCTCTATTCTCCACTGACTTAGATATCGCTAATCATGGTGTCTATTCATGTGCCTTTGCCTTTCCCTTTCCCTCTGACCTGGAAATGGATTGATGCCTGCAAGTTTCATCTCTCTGGCAAACTTACAGCTCTGAAGGGGTTAATCTTCCCGTGCTGAGACCTTGCAAACTGGAACTTATCTTTCACTGGTGGTCACCTGATCTCTGCTGAGTGACCGCTGGATTAAGGTTGCTGCATGGTCCCAGCCTCAGTCAGGGGGGCTCCGGGGTGGTTTTCTCCCGGCCGGCCCAGCCCTGCACTGCCGTGCCAGGGCCCTGCTGGGCCTTGCTGACCGCACTGGGGGAGGTTGCTTTAATGGAACAGGAGCAGCTGAGGTCTTGCCAAGCCGTGCCGCAGGCTGTGACCCAGCCCCTGCCGGGCACAGTGGCCAGGGCCCAGCGTGGCCCACCAGGGCTGAGCAGACCTCCCAGTTACGTGTTCCACAGACCAGAAAGAAAGAGGCAGATTCCCGCCTTGTCTGTCTTTAAATGACTTCTTCACAGAGGCGTAACCAGCTTCTGAATAGATTAATAGAGCTGTCAATATTCAAGTTAGTCATTTGATTTGTTCTATCAAGGTCTGAAGGAAGTTACACCAGCTCTTTGCAACAAACATCACTTCCTTGGCTGGTGAAATATTTGTTTTTCTTAACTAAAACTTCAAGCTGTGCTAAACCATGACACCTTAATACAGAGAAAGGTCATTTTAGAGATTATCCCTTAGTCGCCTTTAATCTGAATTCAATATCATTTATTGTCACCATGTTAGACTCAATCTCTTACAAATGCAGGGATGAACACTAACTTGTTCTTCTTCACTGTCCTCTCCCTGGCCTCTACTAGATATGTATTTTGATATAAAATTTCATGTTCATATGTATATTTCTAACCTCAGGTGGCTAACAGTTTACTTGGCCTTTTTTCGTCTAGAAAATTTGCATTGTAAATGCAAATTCTCTTATTAAATGCAATTCCTGGTCCTCTGCTGAATTAAATAATTTTTGAAGTAATTTTATAGTGACTTGCAAAATGAAGTCTCGTCAGCTTTATATTAATATATCTGTATTTGTAGCAATTCTAAATGGATTGTCTTTTCAACAAGGAATTTCTACTTACGGAAGTTATGGTTTTTGTTACTTTTTCCTTCTTCCTTCTTCAAGCTGACTTGACTCCTTGATGTATTTATATTACATACAGTGTACATTTCCCATGCTAGTCGTAAACCCACTTCTTTCTTTTTCACTTCTTTGTAATTTTTTTGTGATATTCTAATTAATTTCATTATGGACTCTGGATATTGTATATATTTCGAGAAGGGATGCCTAAGCTAACCAAGAACCGGAGGTGGGGAAGGCAATTGGCTTGGATTCATTCCCTTCTTCCCATCATCTTAGTTTGGGGTTTTACATTGCTTTACATTATCCTCTGTACTTGCCTCTGTACTTTCTTTCGAGTAGTTTGGTTGCTCTTGCTTTGTTTTTTTCTTTTATTATTTTGGAAACCGCTCCAGCTGTTTGAGAAGTTGTTAATGAATTTTCTACTTCAAAGGTAATATGAATTCAGGAAATAAACAAAATCCCCAGCCCTTGTCTTTGGATTAGTTATTTTAGTAGATGTGGCATACCTTCAGGGCAGGGCGTATTAAGTCCCAGCAGGATCCTAATAACAAAGGAATAGGAAGCAATAAGGTGTTTTGTGCTGTTTACAGTTTCCTTTAAATTCAGCTACTATTTCAAGCACAATTATATAATGTTTGAACCACTCTGCTGGTACAAATGCTCTGTACCAGTGAAGAAGTTGTCTTTTTCTGCTCTTGTAACACTGTCAGTTTTCAGCAAACTTGTCAGTTTTCTTTTATTCCCAAACAGTACTACCACATTGCACATCATTCTTTTACTGCTTATGATCTACAGAACTCTCTTGTCAAGAGCAGGATGTAGTTCTTCCAAGATTTTTGCTAATAATATAATGACAAATAGAATCTTTTTTTCTCACAAAATTTCTGGGGTTTATTTGATGCTAGAAGACATAAGCCACAAAAATTTTCAGGAAGCAAAAAAGATGGGGCTTGGAAGCGTTCTGTCATTACTCCAATGGCCCAAACTTTTGACATTTAATTCAGTCTTTCAACATTTGAGATTTGTACGTCTGCTTGAGTTTGCCTGTCATCTTTGAAAGTTTTCCCAACGTAAAAAGATAACATTTAATGAACATTTTCTAAAAGGGTATTGAAAAATTATAGGATTGCATTAAGGTACTGATCAACATTAAATCTGTGACTAACGATTAAACTTTGTTATAAAATTAAGCTCCAGGCAATAATTACTCATTATTTTGAATATGACACGGATTCTGCTAACGTGTAGCCTCCAGTGCTGAAGAGTAATGTCAACTCAGGATCAAAGCTGTCCTGAGGTAGCTGGAAACCTGTCACCTTGGTAAGTGTCTACGGACGGGATGACCATTTTTTTTGCATCATCATGTGTCTTAATAACCCAAACTTTAGGTGAAATGGCTGAGAGATTAGGAGGCATAATGGGGAGAATACGCCTCTTTCAACACATGAGTCAAAACCTACCCTCACTGAGGTCTGGTGTTTTTCATTGAAAGATTTGCAAAGCTATTATTTTTTAGCACTTCAAATGATTTTTATCTATTTGCTGCTTCATACACTTAAGGAAGAGGAGATGTGTGAGAAGGTGGGAAGAACAGACAGCTCCTAAATATGATGTTTTCTCATGGCATCAAAGAATTTTATTCCAAGAGAGTAAATAATAGAAAGGGTGGATGAGAAACAAAAACATGGAAACAGCACTATCTCTCACTAATTGCTTCAGTGGGTAAGTATGTTTGATGGCAGTAATAGTTAGCTTAAACTAGTGAGGACTCTCATAGGGACACTGATGAGCAAAAAATTTATGTGAGTAAATGTTTAAAGTGTATTCTTATGGTACTCATTACTTTATTTTACACACGCTAAATGCTCTGTGGTGCACAGGCTGTGGTATGTCGCTGTTGGTACCCGAACGGCAAAAAGAACAACACAAGTCAGGATTGGGAAAATGATCAACGGATCGATGATTTAATGAAAAAATCGGAGTTTTTATAACTTGGTTTGTGAGAGAAGAATGACACAATTGGCCCACTGATCAGCCGCCTACCGAAATGATTGGCTGATTGGTCTTCAAAATTTTTTACAACAATGAACCAAAACATCTCCCCAGTCTTGTAGCTGTGAATAGCTTACAAAATAACAAACTCTTTCTCTGCTAGTTTGCTAGGAAACTTTCACAGGAGACTGCAGAAGCTGGAAAATTTCTCTTCTAGCTTTTTATCATCCACAGTGGTAAGACTATTAATGTGTTGGCTTGGCCTGCCCAATGCAGTATAAACAAATGCCCAGGCTTTGTCTTATTTTTATGTGAGATTTCAAGCAAATTTGCCAAAAAGTTCTGGGCATAAATATTAGGGTGGTAAATATGGTATATAAGGCATAGAAAGGTGATCTTTAGGGAGCTGCATTGTGATCAGTTCCTTTCTAATTGAAAAACAAATAAATCTGTGAATCTAAATTTCCAAACCAAGGATAGGCTAAGCTGGATGATATTAAAGGATCTTATCTACAGTACGTGTGCTGTAACACTTCTTTATTGCTTATTATATGATGCAAAGTTTGCAAATCCAAAGTCGCCCGGCACCGTCTCTGTCCACATGGGTTCGTTTAATTCACCACTGCCTGTTTCATCTCTTGAGGAGTGTAACAATATTCATTATAGTAGTAAATGACGTTTCGTATGAACCTTCTGTTCTGGCTTTCATTACGACCTATTCCCTGCAACTTTTTTTGGTTTTCTTTCCTCCTCATTGGTGTGCAATTGTTTCACACCTTTTTCTTTGTACCCCTGCAATTTCACATTGTAAATATTATTGTCCTTCAGCTACTTAATTAGCTGGAGTCTGTTTAACAGAATTATTGCCAAGACGTATTTCTTATCTTATTTCTTGGTCTTTCAAGAACAGTTGGAGAAAACCTTGTGCTCCAAAGGGTGGTTAATTGTCCTCCTCCTTCCTGGTGCATGTCTCCACTGCATTAAACCCACCTAATATTTGACTTGACTATCATTACTTGCATTACTGTTTTTATATTATTTGTCTTCTTAGTTCTTGATACAGGCCTATGCACTTTTTTTAGTAATGTTTTTCATAAGTCTGTGCTCTTTCTGCTTTTCTCCTATGTGTGCATCTTATTTGCTGAATTGGAAAACCCTGTCGGACTATAAAGATCTGTACTCTATGCATAGCCGCAGAAGAAACAGGTAATTTTTTTGCTAGGAAAAATAGAGTAACAAAAGGAAGTGAGCTTTGAAAAAAAAATTCTGCTGACTTTTCAGACAAATTTCAGTTTCCTGGAATCAGCTGCTGAGGAAGTCCAAGTGAATTATTTAAAAATGGATAGTTTTCACTCTTTATGTCGAAAGCTTGTCTTTTCTGGGACATAAAGGAAATATTTGTGGGCACTGGTTTCTCTCAACATGGGGCCCTGTCTATAGGTGAATGGACAGGACACTTCATAATTTCAAGAAAAGTTTGAAGTTTTGTGTAGTCTACCTGGGTGAAAAGTAAGGGCATGGGGCTGTATTTTATAATGTGAAGTAAACTGTAAACAGCTGCTGTCCTATCATACAGTTGTGATGTCCCTCCAGGTATGCCTGTTTCTGTTGTTTCCTAGGACAGGGATCCAAGCCAACCTCCCATTCAAGGCTGTGGGTCAGATGCTGGACTGATGAAACTGAGTGCGTGACAATGGAGACAACATCTCCTCATGACCTATGGGTATAGATTAGGGGATTTGTCAGTGTTTGCCATTGAAACAGAGTTACAAGATACATTAAACATATGGTCTCACATTTTGCATGGTTGATGCTGCAATACACAGCCTAATTAAAAAGCAGTTTGGGATTTTTTTTCTTCTGCTCTTTGATGACACTTTCAGAAGTGCAATATCATAAGGAAAGATTGTTTTTACAACCATAATTCCTTAACTGCAATTAAGAGCCTAGAATGGTTAGGGTTGGAAGGTACCTTAAAGATGATCAAATTCTAACCCCCTGCCATGGGCAGGGATGCCACTCACTATATCAGGTTTCTCAGGTCCCCATCCAAATTGACCTTGAACATTTCCAGGAATGGCAAAAATAAAACCCTCTCCAAGACAGCTGGTAAAAGGCAAATCTCAAAAGACAAGTGGATACCTGTACTGGGAGGTAAATGGAAAGAAACTAATCCATTTTCTACTGGAAGTGTAGGGTTTGCTGCTTCAGTGCAAGTCCTGCAGCATTTCTGAACCGCATAGGATTTTGATCGATATTTTTCTTTACACATTCCATCTGTCTTCATGTTTAATTTTGCTTTTCAATAGATCAGGAAACACTGTTATGAGTGCTATGGTAATTTAAGTGACCATTTTTATTGTGATTCCACCTTGAAATATCTAGATGTTTTCAGTGCAAATGTAAGAATAGTAAGTACAGTTTCATTGAATTCCAGTTCACATTCTGTTCAAACTTTGGAAAACAAACAGAACTGGAATTATTTTAAGTTCTTGCTCCTTTCTCTGTGGTTGGGGATTATGTTCGCTATTTCAGATCAATCTAGAAATCGATCCAGTGTAGTAAATGCTCTCAAC
>VYZQ01009536.1:10406-34999 GCA_013400655.1 Mystacornis crossleyi
TTCCCTCTTTTGCCTGCTTCCTCTAAAAGTTTTCACCAATATTTAAAATTCTTATAAGATCTTAAAAACAGAGTCTTTTCAAAAAATTCTGATAATGCTGGTCTGTAAAACTATGTATGGCATTTTTTTTGTTCATCTTTTTTTTTTGTGTATCAGCTATATAATTTAATGCAGTAAACACTGAGTGTTGACTAATTTAAAATAGAAAATTTGTGATATTTCATTTCATTTCTAAGGTACCTTAATTTCCACGAATAAAGTAGGAAGAAAAATGACAAATAGTGACACCTTGTATTTTCATGACATAATTTTCAGAGGAGAGTCTTTCCTGAATTGGTCACTGAATCGAGCATCACTGGAATGATCAGTCAGTGTGGCCATTGAAGCTTGTCCATCTCTGTATGCACATCTTCTGTCATCTCAGTCAAGTACCTGAATGTCTTTAATTCACTACTTTTTTGTCTTTAATTCACTTCTTTATGAGGTTAATGACAAATGTTAAATNGAGAAACTGCAGAGTTTGAGTGTTTTAGAGATGCTTCATGGTGTGTTTATACATAAACCATAAAAGTGCAAAGTCTTTTTTATTTTGGGTGTCAGCATAATATCCTCTTCCTGTCACTGCTGATGTTGTTTTATCTCTAGAGACTGATTTGCAGAAATGTGATGCACAGACCCATGTGAAAGTACAAGTAGCTGTTGTTGTTAGTTAAAAGTCAAGCAGATCATGGTCCCACATATCATTCTAGTTTCCTTTTGTGATTGGAAGTTTTTCTCTTTCTCTAGAAAAGAAAGAGAAAGTTTTCTAAAGTTACAGCTTTAGAAAAAAAGTTACGGATTAATTTTACTAAATCCTTTCAGAAGCATTTTTCCCTTTTGCTTGCTGACTTTCAGGGAAAACCAAGTTCAACACTACCTTTCTACGGTTCAAAATAAGTCACTTGTATGTCTTGGCCTCCATGTAAGTGCTCTACAGAGGATGGATTGAAGTGAAGCTATACTTGTGGGAGAATGTGGGAAGAAAGGAAAAGGATACATTTAACAGTGCCCAAAGGAACTAGCCCAAAGGAGATAGGAAGTCCCAAAATGTACATCTGAAGTCACTGAGGCATACACTAACTCAGTTTTGTTTGAATCAGCGGACATGAAGTGATGTCGATCCAGAAACTAAAGTGCCGTGTGTGCATTTCTTCACACACGCACACGTGTTGTTAGATTTCTTAGTCCCAGTTTAATCAATGAGACTGCGTTCCTGATGCTGAAGTCTATATTTAAATGAGGATATGAAGAGGATATGGCCTGTCAGTCTGCCCGTCATAAGGTTCTTATGCTTTTTGATAATCCACAACACTTCCCCAGAGGTCCTTTGATAGGTAAGGGCACGGGCATGTTTTCTAGTCAAACGTGCAAGAACCATCTGTCCAGTCTTTGGGACAGCTCAGCCTGGTGTTTTTTGTGCAGCTCCAGAGTGCAGGTACCTTTGTTCTCCCAGAGGTTTCCACACACCGGTGCAGCGACAGAGGGGATGAGCCTCCTCCCGCTGCAGCCCCTGGGCCATGAACATCGGCCAGTCCCTCCCTAAGCCAGGAACAGCTGTGCGGCTGCCCAGCTTGAGCAGAAGCCTGAGCCAGGTGGAAAGGGAGCTGGGTGCCCACAGGACCACTACTGCTGGAGCGAGCTCTTAGTGGGCTTGAGGGTATGGGATCCGGAGTGAGAGGAGGGAGGCAGGCCCACCAGTGGGCTTGAAGTGACTCCCTCAGAGTGCTCTGAGACCGAACTTGTCTGAAAATTAAGATCATAAATGTATTTTTCTTACTGTCTGTTATATCCTCATGTTAGCATTTAATCCTCTTGCAAGGATTTTAATTAGCATATAAACCAGATAACTGTTTTATTACAGCCTGTCAAAAGGAGTAAGAAAATATTTAAAGACTATTTATTAAGAAAATATTTTTTAAAGTTACATTTTGCTTGTGCCTTTACAGTACAGACAGAAAAACAGCAGATGGAAAATGCATTATATTATTGTTTCCTTCGGGGTGAATGTCTTGAATGACAAGAGCAAAAATTTGGGGAGGTATGTTTTTCTTGTGTAAGTGTGGACTTTTTTTCAATGCATGTAAATATACTTTAATCATATTTGCTAGCAATGTCAGGGTACTTAGTGCATTTCCACAACCGTGTCTGGATTTTGGGAAGAGTCTAGAGAATACATGTCCAGTTACTGTAATCTTGGATAGTTTTTTGTAATTCATTTATTTTTGTAACCTGGGGCTTTCCACTGCACTGAATACTTGCTGACCTTTAATTTCATTTACTAGAGGGTGGGGAGGAAAGAGGAGAGAAGAAAGGCTTTAGGAAATCCCTTTCCCCACCCTGCAAAACAAGGTAACTTTCTGTTTAAGTCTTGTTTGGGCTTAAAGGCTGTAAGCAGAGGAAAAAATAGAGATCATTTTGCATCCTTCATAGAAGCCAAATGTTGAAAGCAAACTATCAAATATTTAGGAGCATTACAAATTTGATATAACCTCTGTAGTAGATGAGTATGTGAGATTTATATAAAATGCTTGTAGTCCCTGTTAAGCAACCTTTATGCTGATTCATGATTGTTACTAATATGCTCTAGTTAATATTTCAGTAATGCTCACTTAGACTGGGTTTTTTTATCATGGATTTTACTTTGGATTAATAATGTACACACCAGATCATGAATCTCTTAAGACGCTTTTCTTCCTACTTAGAGATCATCTAGTTTTCCCAAACTGAAAGTATTTATTCATGCAGTTGCTTAGTTTTTTGCTAGATTAATTTAATCCACTTCTTTATTTCCATTTTAAATCAATACCAGACATTTGGTATAGTAATACTTTTCTCTTGTGATCCAGAAGGTTGAGTTTGTCAGCTACTTTTCTACAGCTGGAGAAAATCTATTTGTTCATTTCTTAACCTTTTGACATGTCTGTTTTTACAAGCCCGGCTGTTTGTGATGGGGGATTGAAGTATAGAGTAACAACTACAGAAGGAAACATCTCTTGTTATGATCAGAGTGTAAACTGAGCCTAATGCACAGAGGGAGGAGTAGGCTTACACAAGATTTTTGCACACTAAAAAAAAAAAAAGAAGAGACCCTCTTCTTCCTTCAAATGATTGTGTGTTGAATTTTCATGAGGTGTAATAAAAGGTGGGTTTTAAAAAGTTTTATTCGCATCTCTTAGACAATATGATTGTAAAATTGACTTGCAAATAGGTTAGACCTATTTCTCCACTGTAAAAGCAGGCTCAGCAAAGTTGCATCTGTATTTTCCTGTGGTTCATGTGGTGAGACAGGTCTGAAAAGTCAAGACCACAGAGCCCTGTGTGAAGTTGCTAAGACGCCCTTGCCATTGTAACAAGCAGGGAAACGCAGGAGTTTAAAGCGTTCTGAGAGGAATTATTTACAGGATCTGCACTCTAAGTGTTTTCTGATGGTTGACCCCAGGCTCAGGTGTGTCCCAAGTCACTGGTGCATGTAGCTGCTGAAGAAAGAAGTAGCTCTATCTGTCTTCTGTCTCAGGGTATTATATCTATCAAACCTTCAGGCTTCAGCAACTCAGTGCCAGTCCTACTTTCATCACACTTGGAAAGCATAACCATTATATCAAAACTACTTAACCTCGTTTGTATTTTTCCAGTAATAGTGAAGGGTTGTAATTGTGACAACAGATTAAACTTCTTCCTTCTTTCTCAAAATAATTTGTATCATCTGGCAACAGGTTATTATTATGCATTATGTATATAATATGAAGTTGAAAGGTTTTTTCCTCTCCTTATGTCATTAAAAAATATACCTGAATGTGTTGCAGTGCCAAAGGACACCACAGTGATTACGTGTGCTATAAGCACGTGTGAGATGGCTTCTGCACTAAACTTAGGAACACTTAAGGTCTATCTGCAGCAGCAAATTATCAGAATGGGCGTAATCCTGTTCTGGACTACAGATGCACTATCTGAGGCTTCTGCTGCCGGTCGGACTGGGCATCTGTAGCAGAGAGCCAGCTGTGCCCCAGCTCAGGGCTGATGGGAGACACTGCAGCATCACCTCTGGGTTAAGCAGACAAAAACAGTTTGTCTTTTAAATGCGTTAAACATTATTCTTGTGGGCAACTGATAAGTAATTACTAATGAAAAGTATGACTTCTTTTTCGCCATTTTAGTAGGGTGGCTATTTTAGCTTCTGATTTAAATACAGTAAATGTTTCCTTAAAACTCGCATGGAAAAAGTCCATGGCTAAGCACTTTGGAAATTTGAAAACCTTGATATGCTGCATGCACATCCCTTCTTGTACTGCCTTGGCAAGTTTGAGGGTTTTTTCTTTTGTTTCCTTTTTTTTTTTTCCTCCTTAAAATGAATCTATTTCAGATGAGAATGTGGAGTTGCATAGTGAATTACCTTTATTTGTACAAAGTATAAGCTGTCACTACCCACACCCATTCATCTCCGTAACAAAGGGATAAATGAAAGGGGCAAGTGGGAGTGCTAAGGATGGATTCCTAGCTACATCACTATGTGCAGAGTAATACTACAGGCTCAAAGCAGAACCACCGGTATCAGCAATATGTTCCTAAACCAACTGCGTTAGTCTGAAAAGAGAAAAGCAAACATAACAGAAAGGAATGTCAATACAGGGGGGAAATGGTGGGCTCCAGTGCAACACACTGCATACTGCATAGTTGTTTTCCTGTTTGCTAATGGTGATTATCAGGTCTTTTATCTTAAATATACTTCTTGCCACCTCTGGATGTGAGAGATAGTGCTGGCATAGTGAGGCTTGGAGTTTGAACTGTCCTTTTCATAGTAAATAGAACTTGATAATGAAAAAACCTCATGGTCCCTCCACTGACAAATCTGGCAAATCCCTATGATACTTATTTTGCTCCCATGCCTGTATGTCAGTATTAGTGTGACAGCGAAAAAAATCGATAAAATTTGTGGAAGTTGTGGAAGACCACAACTCGGAATCTTACAAATTGGCAATGGTGACTGGTTAAGAGTATTGAGTGGCTAGGCATTCCGTTCTTGCTTTCCTAGGCTTTCATCCTCTCACATTTCTCCCTGTGCAATATTCTTCCATTGTAGAGTTATGGCAGATGCAAAAGTATTATCAATAAATTATCAGCTGTATCAGGATTTTTTTTGAGTATTCTTGTAAAAGAAAATCCTTTTTTCCCTGGGCATGAATGAGTTCTAAATAAATCACATATATCACATATCTCAATATATGTTAAATGTAGTGATCAAACTGGGTTAGATTTTGTATAATCTTCTGGCAGATACTTCAAGAAACAGTGTGTGTCAATGCTGTTCATTGAATCCTAAAAATGACCTTAAATTATTACACCTTAAAGGGCAAAGGACATTACAGATATCCTTTGAAGCCTCTTCTTGATAATTTCAGTGAATCTGTGCTGTGCTTGTTGGGAGATGCTTTTTACCAGTCTCTGGTAATTTTGCCATTGAAGATCTCTTACCCGTGGTGATCCACTGGCAGCTTCTCTCCCTCACTGTGCACATTCATGTCACAGCTTAGCTGTGGCACTTTTCAGTTTTTGATGTTGCATTTTTCTGAGTCAAAATTAGCTGTGACAATTACCATGCAGAAGGCAGCAACATGACCAAAGTCAGTTTGACTTATTCTTGCTATGAAGTGTTCAGGCCTTCAGTGCAAGATGCCTTTGTCATTATTTTCAAAGACCTTTGCTGTAATTTCATCAGGAAGGGAATGTTTCTCCCAGATTGTTTTTCTAACCTTCAAAATATTTTGCAATTAATTTCTAATTGGCAGGGTCTGTGCATAGTTTAAAGGTTTGAAATTTCAAGTCCGTTAGTTTTACATTATAAAGAACATGTATTAACTGAAAAATCGTTGGAGTGGAAATTTTAGTATCTTTTGGTGCTCTGTTAAGTGATGCTGATCAATTGTAAAAGGGACTTCTTTTACTCTCATGCTGCTTGGTCAGGCAAATATAGCCATTCTTATGACCTGTGGTATTGAGAGATAAATGCCTTTGAATACAGAAATAAGTATAGCTGATTTCATCCATGGCTGTATATAGATATTCATGCAAAAGAAGAAAAAAATGAAGTAAACCGCCATCCTGTCCGAAAAAATGAAGTAAACCCACCACTTTTGCTTGAATAAAGTTTCTTGAACTGAATCAGCTTGCAAATAATTTCATCATCTTACTAAACTGTTATGGGCGGTCATCTGTTTACTTACTCTCTTACTGATTTAATTACAAAAACTTCACAAATCTTTTGTCAAAATCTTTGTTAAGGGAACACTTCAATAGTAACAGAATTCCTGTATAAGTGCAAAACTGAATGCTTCTTAATGAAATTCTGCCTACGTGAGTCATACATTATAGGTAATGCCAAAGGGGGAAGAGTAGGGAATTGCCCAGCTAAACTTCATTTAACCTGTGCCTCTTTGTAATAAAATAATGGTAGTCAGGGTTTCCAAAGAGATGAGGATTTGAAAAGTGAGCACGCCAGCTAATAGCTGTGGTAACAGGCTGAACGCCGTGGAATAATACCAATGCAGTGGCCTCTCGGTGTGTCTCCGCGCTTCGGAGCTCAATAGTGAATGCGCGGCATTGTTCAGCTGTGAAAAGTCTCGGAGCGCTCGGGATGTCAGGGCAGACCGAGGGAAACCGATTTTCAGCGTGTAGCCTCCGTGTCAGAGCGCTGGGAGAAGCCGGGGGGCACTTGGCCATTCCTGACGGCTGCTGTGCTCTACCAGCTCCGTGCTTGCATATGGCGAGTCCCCCACAGGCATCTACCGCTCAGCAGCGCGCCTGTGGGAGAGGACGAGGGACGGGGGAAGGATTTTTTCCCTCGTGATGGGTTTCATGGTTGAATGTTAAGTGAAAGCTTTCCCTGAGGGAAGTTAGAAGGCGACATTTGAATTTAAACGACTTTAAAGCGTTTGAATTTTAAGAAAAGCATGGGCATAACAGAAGTTACCTCGTTGAGGATTTACGGCTTAATGGTCTAAATTCGATCACAGGTTTTGGAAGAAAATAAATGTTTAACTGTGTGGGAATTTGAGTGTTTTTTAAATAAAATGAGACTCTAGATAAGTCATGAGAGTGGCTCTTAAGTGAATTACTTTGTAAGGTCCCATGTGTATAAGGTACGGAGTTGAGAAAGCTTAGATGTTCTCTCTATAAACAGGAACAACAAAAGGAATTGTATTTTAGTACGGCTTGTTGGGAAAACCCTGCAGTTCCACCACAGAGTGGATACATCCTCCCCTCCTCAGCCCCCACCCTCACTTGTTTTAGACCACAAAATTGGCCTTTGTGGCCAAGTTTCTCTAAGTCCAGGCTGTGTGTTTTGGGTTTGAGAATTTGATTTCGAGTCTAGCTCTAATATTTTTTAAAGGAAGGATTTGCTACTTCTTTGTCATATAAAACAAGCGAGTTTTGGGGGAAACCAAAACAAGGAAAATTGTGGGACTGAATGTCCCTATCTGGAAGAAAGATAAAGTGCAAAGGAAAAATCTGAGAAAAATAACTGCTTTAGCTGTACTAACTGGATTTAAATAGACGTCTAAGTTTCTGTCTTCCCTGTCTCTGATCTAAACTCTGAGAAGACTCATCTGAGTTGTTTACTGAATACCAGTGGATTTAGATGTTGTTTATTGTAGTTAACAAGAACTCTGGAAACTGGCCACTATAGAGGTGCTTGAAGGCTGCAAAAGAGAAGTAAAATGGTACTGACTATGAAAGTCAGAAAAGCAGAAGGGTGGTAGCAGGCAGTTGTTATCTGATGTCTTTTCATGAATGTTTTAAATTTCAGCTACCTTGTTGTGAACCACAAGGTGGTACATTTTTAAGAAGTTTCATGCCCCTCTCTTGATTGCATTTGTCAGGTTTTTTTTTTTTCCCCTCCAGATTGACTGAAAATTGCATAATAAATCCAATGGTCAGAAGAAATCTGAAGATCCCTTTTTTTACTAACTTTCTTTGTATGGTGTTAGGTGTGTATAAAATTCAATTAATATACCTCTGAATAGGAATGTTAGAGAATTTTAATACTTTTTAAATCTATAGGATTATTTTTCTGAAGCTGTTGGTAAAGAAGGCACAGGGACACTGCAATATGTATAGCTGCAATAAAATGACTGTCTGGTTCAAATTAAGCTTTTTATTGCTCTGATAAGAAAGTACAGGGAAAGGCTTATGACTCAGGAAGTCAGTTGCTGTGAATTATGCACCAAATGTTCTCTGTAACCAAGAGGAGGCCTCTAATCTGTTTGCTTCTTGCCCTGTGGCTTCTGAAGTGTGATTGTTGTCACTGTTAATCTTGAATTCTGATATGTCAATAAATGTTGCAGGCATTAACACCATCTGCATATGGGTGCAGGGGCTGCACTGCTCTCTACACTGACATTGCAGAGATATCAATCTCAATTCATGCTTTGCTTCATGCATACAAGACTCTAAGCAAAGTGTTGCTTGTTGGGATAGGAATTTTGTTCTCAATGGTTTGTCTTTGTGAAATAACAGCGAACAAGTAGAAGGAAGTATTGTAGGCACTGCAGAAGGGCCTTAAAGCAACTCTGAAAGCATTGTGAAGACACTTTTTCATCAAAAACATGGATCTATTGAAGTGGCTTTCACAGACATGCCTGAAAAACTGACAAGGCAGGGAAGGGAAGGGAATGACAAGGAAGAGAAGTTTCATTTTCATGTGGCACTGTATTTTCTGTGTACTGCAACAGGCTAAGGACATTGAGAAGAAAGGCATAAAACATGATGCACATACTTTAAAACTACAGAAGTTCTCCCCCATGGGAACATGGGGTTCCAGGGGGCAATTTGGAAAGACCAAATCAAGGTTAACAGTAGTCCGGATGTGATAGGGTCGTCAGTAGAAAATAAAAAATGAAGATTTGGGGTGACTGCATTTTTAAGGATATGTTGTTTGTGGCAGCAAGAAGACACCTTTGATTTTTCTGCTGTGACCAGTTATTTTGCTGCCATTTGGCAGTCTTAGTCTTCTTGACCTTATTTATGTAAAATTCCATACTTAGCTGTAGAAGCAATACAGTGAGAATTGCGTATGTTAAACCCCTTTGAACTTGAACATCTGCTTGGCTTCTTTTTATTTATTTTCATTTAAAGGTTTGTGAGATGTCAAAATACTGATTATTGATTTTGTAAAAATCCATCACAGTTGTTTATTAAATCCGGAGTCCTTTAACTGTCATTGCATACATTCCTGTTGAACTGGGATTTTGAAAGAGCTGTTAGCTTACTGTTGTAATGCCACCTTAAAAATAAGACCTAATGTTCCCTTTTAGGAGGGTGAGCATAAGAAAACAACTGACTTGAAATGCCAGAGCCAGTCTGTGGTCCAGCCAGACCACCAATATGTCCTAGTTCCAACCTGTGTAGAATTTAAGGATTCTTCTCCCCAAGATGTGAACATGAATACTGCTTTCTGCAACTTATATTTTTATTCAAGAGAGGAAACACAGAAGAAAGTTTTCATTTTATTGTAAATGTGAACATCTGTTAGGAGGAGCCTGCTGTTACTATTTGAGTTCTATTTCAAAGTTCTGGTTGCTAAACTTCCTGAGGTGCAGAGGAGGTTCCAGTAAGTGTCTTTAGTTCAAAACCAAATGGGAGACAACATTTAGCTGTATTTAAAGAAAAACATCAATTATTTAAAGCTTCTGAAACTCACTTCTATTTGGCATCTAACAGTGTCAGCTATTTCAGAGAACTGGCTTTTACAAAATGTGGGTTTTTTTCATGCAGGATTTTCACTGGAAAGATTTGTAAGTCATCAGAAAATTCAGTGGCAGAAACAAACAACAGACTATTAAAATGAGTTTAAAAGAACTAATCTGTTGGTGCTAGATACTGTAGTTACAAGTTCTTGTGAAACTGAAAGAGATGAGTAGTAAAAGGATGTCTTCTTTATGGTCACACAATTAAGTTTTTCATTGGAACTAGCAAGAATGATTCATAGATGCTACGTTTACTTCTTCTGAAACTGTCTCACTCTCTAAAGTTTATTTTGCCTACTTTACAGTGGGAGACAATTAACATTTTTTAGTCTTAATGTTCTTGGTAAAGCAGCAAATGCTGTGTGCTATATTGGCTGCCTAGCCAAGACCTCCCACACGCTCACACTGCAATGGGCTTTGAAAAGCTGTGAACTTCAGCAGCAACTTTAGGTTGCTTAGATGAAGTTGAAAACAGTAGTGTGTCGCATGTTGGCCTGACCGGACATTTGCTCAGAGCAGTAGATTAGTCCAGGAAGAAGTAGAAACCAGACCTGGCGCTCCAAGCACTGTTACAGTGATAGAGTGTAGCATGGAAAGTCACTAGTAACGTGCCAGCAGCAAGGCCTGATCCTGTCTGGTGCTGGGTGGAAGGAAGATTACATGTGGATTTTCATTCTGGCACTAAAGTTTGAGTGTAAAAGTACTAAAACATTCCAGCAGCGTCATGTTGAACACTAACTTTTTACGCTTCTTCACAAAATGCCAGTACGGGCAGAGAAGAAAAGGATATAAAAGCTTTGATTGCTTGTCATCTAGGGTATTACTCTTCCTTGTCATCTAGGGTATTATTCCTCCGTATGCATTCATATGCAAGTCTTCACTGGATTTTCATTGTCTCTGATTTAGAAAAGAATTGAACTGTGCCTTTAAAAAATTCTTTTTAAAGAGAAGAGAAGCAAACCCTCAAAATTCACAAGGAGATGGAAAGCAATTATTTAAAAAGGCCTATAAACGGAGGATTGGACCCATATGCTCTGTCTGTGTTGCAGCACACCAGCAGCATGCGATGCCTTGTTTCTTTTGTTAGGTGTCTCTGCAGTACTGTATACAGATTAAATAGCTACTGCATTGCAGAGAGTTATTAATACATTACATTGCACTTCCAGGGAAGATGTCAGTGTGTCCTTTAGCCTGAATGTACCTTGTGGTTGGGTGATTTTTGAAAATTTTGCTGAGAATAACTTACTTTTTCAGTAAATCCTTAGCCAGCTGGGAACTATAGGATAACATCATTCTTAACCTCTATAAACTTCACTTTTTGTTCAAGTTTAGAAAAATCAAAGCCTTGTTCCAAAATAAAAACAGGGCACCCCTCTCAAATCTTAATCCTGATACACTAAAAATGTGGTCTTATGCCACTGTACATTCAATAGAAGGAAGCGGGAGATGGGGCAGAGAAAGGTGTGCAACTCCTAAAATATAATGCAGATAAACAAAATGCATGAAATACCAGAAAATGAAAAGTGGGGCCAACCCATTATTTTTCTGGCACATCTGTGTACTGTTTCATTTGTGATGCACATTAGTGAAACAGGAGGCTTTTTGGTTTCCAGTCTTCTGCCCTGACAGCTCTCAGTGCTGTGCATGTCTAAAGTGATGGAGGTTGAGGGGTTGTTCTTGGGGAAATTCTTACGCGTGGGGGAAACTTCTGCTGACTTATACATGGGGATGGAAGGGAGAGCTAAGGTCAGGTGTGGGTGTGCAGAGATGAAAGAGCAAGACAGAGCAGAGTAAGGATCGCAGTTCTGTTTCCCTCTTCCCTCCACCCACAGTAATGCTCATGAGAGCTCATTGTGCCAGTTCAGACCAGTGGCTGAAGCTCACGCTGCAGTGCTGCAGCCCCTGTTTTTACCCAGCCCGCTGAAACAGATGTGGGACACTTTCTGTCACTGAGTCTTCAGAGTCCAGGAGCTTTGTCATCACTAAATGACGAAGCTGCTGATATTACTTGTATATCTTAGGACTTGACCAGGCAGTGTCCTGTGTCTGGTTGATGCTCTACAGAAGCATCAGTCTGTCCAGGAATTAGTTAAAATCTGACTTGGAGGTGATAAGAGCTCTGTAGGCAAGTTGGGCAGAAGGTGTGAGGAAGCAGAAGTCCAGAGGAGTGAATCATTAGCTCCTGACAGAAATATGTGTGCATGTGGAGCATAGCAAATGCCATATTCAAGTGATTTGAGTAGCTGGGTGCTGCAATACGTATGTACTGAGAACTTTGGGACCAGTGTTGGTCATTCTGTGCCTTTGAGTGTGTCCAGGACTTACAGATAGCTCTGTCTAAAGTATTTTGCACAGATCTTGCAAAAAGATCTTTTAATGTAAATAGGTAAGTATTTAAAAAATCCTCAGAAGTTGCAGGAGAATCCAGGGAAGAGCACGAGAGAGCACATCTCAACGATCTGAGATGTGTCAGCGTGGCAGGCTGTAAACAACTGATCCTTTAGCCTGTGTAAAAGGGACTTTCACCCCAAGAGCCCTGACTTTTAGATCAAAGTGTTTCACAGCTTTGCCAATGGTCTCAAGGCTGTCTTTGCTTCCTTTTCTACCTTCAGTTTCCTGCTGAAAGGCGTTGCTCAAGCACTGTGCTCTTTAGGAATACTCTGAATGAAGCCAAGGCTGTGTCATGTACAAGGACAGAGGTAGTGAATTTCAAGTATAATTTTGAAGATAGAATGCCTCTTTGTGGGCTGGGTTTGAGCATGCAGCTGTGAGAGCACACCTGGAAAGTGGTGCCAGCAGCTGGGACCTCCTCTGACTTCTTTTGCCTCCCGGCTCCAAGATGGAAATGCCACCACCCCTCCGCAGGCAAAGGAGATGTCAGCTTTCTCACGGGTTAGCACCACCCTTTATCTGTTTTCCTCCTTTTCTGTTTTTCATCTTTTCTCCTCCTTCTCCTCTCAGTGTCACCTCTCCTTTCTTCTTTTTTTTTTTCCCCTTTTTTCCCTTTTACTTATCTTCATTGTGATTTAGCACAGAGTGCTTGATGGTTTGGTTTTCACATTTTCTTCTGAAATTCATTTCTCTTCCCTTAAAATAACCCCAAACCACTGAAGCTTTGAAAGCCCTCTGCAAAAGCCTGTTCCTGTTTATGTTAGGGCAGAATAAGATCCAGAATGACTCTGTTTCCCAGGATCATCCTATTATATTGCAAGTTCATGGAAGTTTCTAACATAAGCAGAGAAATTTCACAATACCAGCAAGTGATTTATTTGCTTTACATCCTTATCAATATTGTCTGCAAATCTAGAAGCAAAGCATAACAAATGCTGTGGAATTGGGGGCTCTATTTGATGTTTGCACAGTGTTACGCCTGGAAAAGTGGAAGTTAGTGGGTGTTGCTCAGTGAAGTGTGCATTTTAAAGTTACCCACAGTGATGCCCATTGTCCTGTCTCTGAATTGCATGATGTCATATGTCTTTTAAAGCTCGTGGTGATGCCGAAGACTGTCGGTGCACTGGGAAAAAGGCGATGAGAAAGTTGTGAATCAGGTTTCTGTAAAGCCTTTGTGTTTAGGGTTTGATAGATAAAAGCTGAATCATGCAATATTTCTGGCGAAGGAGCTGTACAGACTAGTAAGAGCTTCTCATTTTACCTGAGTGCCCAATGAGCTAATTCGGGAACAGCTGAAGTCAGAGCCCGCGCCTCTCCTCTGCCGCACAGGTAGGTCATGGGCTCTTCGGAGAGGACTGGAAAATAGAGAGGACTTGTTCAGCCCGGGTTCGAGGAGCCAGAGACATTCCTCAGTGGTGAGATACTGTCGCAGAGGATTTTCCCTTGCAATAATGTTCTCGGGTATTAGCGTGCTTGGTTGTGACAGAGGCTATTCTGCTTTAAATACTGCAGGGAGTGGGGGTGGGGGGGGGACAGTAATTGCACTGATACAAGCGCGGTAGTTGGTGACTTTTCCCTTGTTGTGAGATTTCTAATAAATGGGATTTCTGTTCCTCAAAGTTCAGTTAAAATACTTGGCAGAGTATCGTTTGCAACAGTCCAGACTAGAGATCTAATCCTGCAAGTATTGTAGCTCTCTGGTGTGATTTTGTTCACAGAGGGTGTTAGTTTTAGAACTGGTACATGTTCATATACAAAATTTAGTGATTAAAAATCTGCTGACCTTCACTTGGACAATATTCAGAGCAGAAGATATAGGAAGTGTATTTAAGATCATTTGGGATTGGTAGTGGATGGATTTTAATCTCTCTCAGTCAGGAAGCTGTAGAACGTTTTTGTTTCTCAATTCCAGTGTTGCATTTTGAATTTGATACTGAATGTAGAAATTGTTCTAAACTAGTTTACTTAATTGTATCCACAGTATGAATGCTTTATTTGAAATATGAAGATATCTCAGGGAAAAAAAACAGGAAAGGTATTTCTTGTAGTCTCATCACTTTTCTGCAGCTAAACTCCAGAGGATGTGAAGACTGTAATTTCTGGTAATGTTGACTTTGTAGATAACACCTGAGGTCCTCTTTTTCTTGCCAGGAAAAAGGCAACAACAATGTTAATAATGAATATAAATTGACTTGTGAGCTTTTAGTTATGCAGTATGTCATAAAATTTCATGTGCAGTAAACAACTTGGAGGAATAAACACCTATATTTAGATAGGAGTTGAGGATCTTTAAGTCAGTTTTCTATCTAAAGACAAAGCACTTTATCTCTCATTGTATGCTAATGTTCTAGCATAGCCAAAGCTGCAGAGATAATGGAAAACCATTTATCATTACCATGAATATAATTACAGGAAGGAGGTTTTTGTTAAAGGAAAACAAGTGACAGAAGAAGGTTATGCATTTTGGGTGCGAACTTGTTTATGACTGCGCACTGAAAACCCAAGACATGCCAAGATGGTTGTTTTGCATGTGCCATCAGTCTTGTAACTAACATTAAAGTTGCCTGTTGGGAAGAAACAGTAATATTTCTTGCCCTTTCATGTCTGTGGAGTAGGGAGATGTCATTGTTCTTGCTGGGGAGCGCTCTGGGGTCGTGCCATGCCAGTGTGTGTGTGTGACACAGGAGCAAGGAGCTTTGCAGGGGCTGGGAAGGGGGAGAGTAACTGAATTAATGCGAAGGCACAAACAAGAAATGACCTTGTTTGGGGAGTGTGTTTCCTTGTGAGTAGGGACAAGTAGTAATTATCCTCCTTTCAGTGCTGAACTAACAAGTAATTACTGTTATTCTGTAATTAAAGTATGCAAATTGAACATTTCTTTTTTTTTCTCCCCAGACTGAGTTAAATACTGTTATTCACAACTGACAAAAGTTCTCAATATTATTTTGGTTCATCCTTGAAAAGGTTCAGTAACCAAAAGAAAGCCTAACAAAAAAAGCAGTGAACCAGGCCAGACGCGGGTCAGGATATACAAGACTTGCTCAGAGCGTGTGCCTCCGCAGGCTCTGGGGGTACCTACGATCTCACACAGTGTTTGCTGCCTGAGTTTTGGTGAATGCACCTACCCGCTGGTGCTGCTGCTGAAACTGGGGGATGGGGTGGACTGGGCTTGTAAATCAGTCCCACAGGGTATGGGACAAATTACTTGCTTTTTATAGTAAGTTTGTATGAAAGACAGAAATTTGTAAGAGGTTACAGGGTTTGCAAAGGCACCGGGTCAGTTACGATTCATAGAGAGCGATCCTGAGGGAAGCTGTTTACTCTCTCCTCATTCTCATTTATTCAGTTGGGAATTGTTCACCAGGCATTTGGTACAGACCTTAGGCAGCTGGTGCAAGAGTGAAGTTATTTTGTGGTACAACTGCAGAGTAAAACTACTCTTCAGAGTTCTGAAAAGCCAAATACAGACCCTGACAGGAGAAAAGAGGATGGGCATGTGGCTGTGGCAGTGAACTCCATTCAACTGCTGCCTGTCCTGATGTACTTGTGACTGCAGAAATCAAGTAAAAATTCTGTTCCTGATTTTAAAGGCAAGGGTAATTGTAGAGGTTATTTTCCTACCTAAGTGTTCTAAGATGGTCAAGTCCAACTGATAAGCCAGTAGTTATGCCAAATCCACCACTAAACCATGTCACCAGGTGCCACATCCTCACATCCTTTAAATACCTCCAGGGATGGTGACTCTACCATTTCCCTGTGTAGCCTGTTCCAGCGCTTGACAGCCCTTTTGGTAAAGAAATATTTCCTAAAATCTAATCTAAACCTCCCCTGGTGCCACTTGCGGCTGTTCCCTCTTGTCCTATCATTTGTTATTTTGGAGAAGAGGCCAGCCCCCACCTGGCTACCACCTCCTTTCAGGTAGTTATAGAGAGCAATAAGGTCTCCCCTGAGTCTTCTTTTCTGCAGCCTAAATACCCTCAGTTCCCTCAGATGCTCCTCATAAGACTCGTGCTCCAGACCCTTCACCAGCTCCATTGCCCTTCTCTGGACACACTCCAGCACCTCAATGTCTTTCCTTCAGTGAGGGGCCCAAAACTGAACAAAGGATTTGAGGTGCAGCCTCACCAGTGCCAAGTACAATGATCAAATGGGCTTCTGAAGGCAAACTTGTGAAGCCTTGGAAGATTTACGGATGCTGTGTTGTTGGGAAGGGCTGTAGGTTTGTCACAGCTACCTGAATCTGAGGCAGGAACTGAGAGCTGGGCAGAGCCAGGGCATGTCCCCAAGCCCTGATTTCCATGAGCAGGGTGTTTGGTAAAGGACTTGCCAGTTGAAGGAAGGGAGCTACTTCCTGGTTCTGTGCCATGCTGAAATTTCAAGTCCACTGTGCCCTGCCTTTCTTCCAGGTATGCCAGCTGCCTAGGTGCCTGCCCGCTGCTCTGCAGGAACACTGGGCTTCTGTGCCATCAAAGTGCGCCCTAGAAATATTTTACTGGTTGGAGACATAATGGACAAAATTGTAACAAAACCTCTCCACAGAGAAGCCGAATGACAATTTACATCCATCTGGAAAAGGAGTAAAAATGAAGTTAAAAGTAACTTTTGAAGTTAATAGTTAGGATGAGGCTTTGAGGACAAAACAGACCAAGTGGCAAATACTTAGTTTGGTGTAATTTATATAGAAGTACACAGGAATATCAATTTGTATAAAAAATGGACGAACTTGAGCCAACCATGTTGCAGGTAATTAATTAGCCATGCCTTGCAGGTGCCTGGGGTTTGCAAAGGTCACTGGGAATAGAGGTGTTAAAGAGCAAGCCCATTTTAACTATTACAGCTAATCCTTGGCTTTCTAAATAAGCAATGACATCGTCATTAAACAAGAAAATAAGTGGGTTTGCTTTGGTTTTCTAAGATATGTTAAGATCCCCCAATGCTTCTGGCTGCAAGTATGTCCTATGTAAAACTTTTAACCTTTTTTCTGACTCCAGTGTCATTGACATGATCTGTGTTTTATTTTTATAGTAATGAAAATGTTTGTGAAGCAAATAATACATATTAATGCCTTTGCGTTATTATCTGAGAGGCAGGCCACAAGTCAGTGAAACAGGGAGAAAAGAGTGTGCCATAGCAGGATTTCAAGGGAATCCTTTATTTCCCTCCTAAATGTAGCTAATCAGGTGTTTCTTTGTCATGTAATTTTTGTAAAATACCTTGGAGTAAGCTAGCGGAAGTGTACGCCATTATCTTGTTTATCCTGTGCATTTTTCAAGGGGGACATTTTTCCTTCAGCAGTGTTGTGCTTTCAAACTTGAATGTGAAAAATGATCCAAAGCTGATAATGAAATACATTCCTTCTTATCAAAAATGTATACTTTCTTATCACAAGTAATAGGAAGGCCCACATCATTCTTTCTGTGCCCAGATAGAAACAAGAGAATTTCACTGCAATTTTCTATTTTAATTTTTTCCCCGGTTTATTGCTTTAGATTTTATTTTGGAATTGGTACTTGATGTGGTTTATTCAAAAAGGGTAAGAAATCATGCTTCTATGCTTCAAAACTAGAAGAACCTGGCACAAAGAAAGGCTATAGATTTTCAGACTACAAGGTAAAACCAGAGGTACAGAGGTGCCAAATTAGGTTTTTAATCTAATGGCCAATTTCTAACCTGTGTAATGAGCAAATTACTCTCAGTGTTAATTCTATGCAACACCTTGAGGGCAATAGTCTTCTTAATAGAAAGCTAATACCATCACCACTGAAATGGCACTAGTAATTACTCACATACAAATGAAACTTAGGCATTCAAGATAGGCCAAGTAAATCAAAACATTCTTCTCTGGGATTTAATTTTTGTTTGCTTTGGATTTATTTTGAAAAATGGGAGAGCTGCTTTCAGCTTTGAATGAAATTCTCCCCCTGCTCTGACAGCTGCAGGAGCTGTGTGTCCGGGAGGTTTCTGCCTGTAACTACACAGCAAGTCTGCCTCAGTTCAAGAAGGGCCACCTTAAAGGTTGGGCGGGTTTGATTTGTAGCTTTATGGTTTCTTTACTGAAACTGTTGTCAAGAGCTGTAATTACTGGTATGAATTTTTGAAAAGTTGTCACTGGGCTAAAATAAGGACTAAGCTACGGCTCTGTGGGTAGCTTCAGTATTGCTTTTCTTCCTAGATTGTCACAAAAAAGTTTCCCTTTTTCACAGGACAGACATTATGAAATTCCATGACTCTGTGGCAAAATTTTTTTGGGAGGACACTTCTTACTGAAACAAAGCTTTGAAGTATTGAATTTACCTGCAGCTACTTTTACAGATTCTCAAGCTGCATCACACACAACTTGGCCAGAGACAAATCTGCATTGCATCGTGGACAGTGTCCTGCAGGGCATTTTGGCAAGGAAAATAAAGCAGAAATTAAATGCCAACAGGAAGACAGACATCTTATTTTGTTGTTGCACTGATCTGAAAAACAGCTTTGGGTCAGTTCAGCAGGGGGTAATATTCTGGCTTGAGCAGAACAGTTTTAAAATTACTTATTTTCCCAGTAGAAAACGGAATTATTTGGCAGCACTCTTTCCTGTGGGGACTCTTTCTTCAGAAACTACATTATTTTCGTTGGGATATCGTTCTGCTTTTAGTATTTTTGTACAAGCCACAGAGCTGGTAATTGATAACTGCTTTTAGTTTTTTTAAGACTGTTGGCTTTACAGGATTCAACATGAAAGACACTTTCTGGTATCACTGTATGTTTCTTGAGGTTTCCAAACCTCCCAGACCAGAGTCAGTGCTCAGCTGGGAGATAGCAGGGACTGCTCCCAGTAAAGTTGTGGGGGTCTTTTTTAACATTAGGGAAAATCTCTGGAGTTCTGTTTTTCTCCTGTGCCGAGCCTGAGCAACGGATGTGCTAGCAACAGGCCCGGCACACTGGCACAAGAAGGATGTGCCAGAGACAGAAGTGTAAGCAGGAGGAATGTGATGCTTCTGTTGTAGCCCTCAGTGGGGAATCCCCACAACTTAAAAGCACAGTGGCCCCCAAACCATGTTGTTCTGGTCGTCTTTTAGTTTAAAAAGAGTTTTGGCAGCTTTCTATGCAAAAAGCTTTAAAAGTATCTGCTGTGAACTTTTGTGTTATGTGGAGCAGCAACAATAAACTCACTTCTGTTTGTTTGTTTTTTTAGATGACTTCCACTTACCTCTTGATGTTGTACCAGCTGTGACAGAGGCCCTTGACTCCAAGAAGAAGGGGGAAGATTTGCACAAGGAGAGCAGATCTTTCCGCTACTGTGAAAAAAACACCATGGACCTCTCAGACAGTGACCGTCCTGTCAGCTTTAGTTCCACTTCCTCCTCTGCATCCTCCAGGGACAGCCACTGCTCCTTTGGAAGCAGAATGACCTTGGTTTCAAACAGCCACTTGGGTTTGTTTAACCAGGATAAAGAAATAGGTGCCATCAAGCTAGAACTGGTCCCAGCCAGGAGATTTTCCAGCAGCAAGACATGCAAAAATTCTGCTGTGGAGCAAGAGGATCCTGAGGAAAGCCTTGATAAAAGGCCAAGCATGCCACGGAAAGCAGAACTAAAAGGAGCAAGCAAAAACTGTGCGATGTCCCTGGTCACAGAGCCCACCAGCCCGAAGCTCCTCTACGTAGACAGAGTCGTCCAAGAGATTCTGGAGACAGAGAGGATGTATGTGCAGGATCTAAAAAGCATTGTCAAGGTAGGGGGCTTGGTTAAGATGATGTTAACTGTTCCACAATGCCATTTTTTACGTTGATTTCACAACGGGACAAATGCACCTGACAGTGGAACTGGCATTTGCTGGTCTTTATAAATTAATGTAACATCATTGTTCTAGTGTGTTTCTAATTTTTATTTGATCAGATAAATCTAAGCTGTTACTATGTGTTCATGATGAAATAACAGATAAAACAATCCTACAGCTGGCAGCAGTAGTGAACAAAGAGTGATAAACTCTTTGCAGTAACAAAACTTCTTTATATTTACAAAAAAAAAAAAATTAGATTGCTCTGTGTCCTAGAATGTATAGCAAGGAGCAAACAGCAGACAGTTTTAGCTGCCTCTTTATATGCTTTATCTGAAGGGTCTTACATATTGACTTTTCCCTGCTCTCCCCAAGTCCTAGTCCTGCAAGTTCTTTCCTGCCTTTTCCCTTGTCCCTTTCATGCAGTTCTATTCTCTCTCTGTCTTTGGTCTGTAGTATTGAATAGGGCATATGTATTTGCTGGAAAATACTGTTGTGTTTGGCTGTAATATGAAGGAATTATGTTTTCCTTAATACTAATTCTGAATGGGTATAGCATTTACTAGCAGCAGTAAAGTTTTTTTCCAAACCCTAGCCTTAACAGTACCTTTCATTTCCTCTTTCTAGTACAGAGAAAAAATATGGATGAGTCCCTCTGTGAATTGTTTTTTTCACTCAGTACTTGTATCTGTGCCATCAGCATCATTCTGCTTTGCGTTTTTGAAGATGACAGTTGAGTCCCTTGGCTATCGTTTGTAGCCTAATGCTTAACCCAGAAAGAAGGGTATCTTGGAAGGCTCATGCTGTTTGTAGAACTTAGAGCTCCAGGTAGGTGTATGAGGTCATCGGAGAGAGGAAATATCAGCCAGCTGGAGACACTCTCCCCACCTGCATCTCTAACCTGCCTGGTCCCCCAATAGCAGGGGAAAAATGTGAAGGCTTTGATAAGTCAAATGCACATTGTGATTAAACACCAGTATGTCACCCCACAAAGTTCTCAGAAAGACTGCTTTTTCTGCAAGACTTCCTTGGTTTCTGTAGCTGGTGCTGTTTCACTACATTCAACTGTTGCCCGAGTTTCATTTTGGAGTGTTTGAGGTTATCAGATACTGCAGAACCAAGTCAGCTTCTGTGTGTAGTAAACTACTCACTAGGCGTGACTTCCATGGTTTTGGAAACCTTAGCCCTCGCTCATTCTCCTGTGGAGTAAACTGTACAACTTCAGAAAGTGAAAACTAGAATTACTATCTTGGAACAAATTTTCCAATTACATGCAGGAATACCAGCAAATGCTTTCTAGAAAATACTTCAAGCGTCACTACAGTAGATGTAGAGTAAATAAGACTAATGTGTTTTTAGTTATGGAAGAACTGAAGGAATTGTGAACCTGTGAAATGCCCAAGCCTATTTCCTGCAGCAACTAATAATGAATCTAGAAAGCTTTGTGTGAAACTAGACAGCTTATTTGAGATACGGAGTGGTTGGCAGTGGAGCTCTTCTTAGGTAGGTGCTGAGGATCCGAGGGATTCAAAAGAGCTGCTTCCCAGATGGTGGGGACAGTGGGGAACCAGCTGCCTCAGCCTGTGCAGAATGTTCTCTTGGTTTCAGGGGAGGGAGGTGTGACTGGGAGCAAACTTCTTCAGAAGGGCCCATTTTATATGCTTCTCAGGATTCCTTTCTCCAAAAGTTACCTTAGCAATGCTCCAGTAATTCACCCAAGCAAGGGTGGGGGTTGTGAGAAGGTTGGGAAGACTCTACAGAGATCTGTAGGAGTGCTGTAGCCTTATAGAGCTTGATTATCTGGGCCTCTGTGATTTGAGGCCATTTAGTTTGGCAGGCAGATAACTGGTGCCGAGCCAAACTAAGATGAAGGGAAGCAGCTTGATTTGTCCTATTTTCCAGATAAACATGGGTCAGATTTGGCAGCTGGTTAGGAAATGGGATGAGAATGGGAAAAGGGGAGCTGGAGAGAGGTCAAAGGGCAACTGCTGCCCAAGAAGTGTGTGGGAACTGAAGAGATATATGAAGGTGGGAGCTGGTGGAGTAAAGCAGAAGCAAGTGAACCAGTGCTAGGTGGAGAGGGAGAAAATAATTAGCAGGAAAACAATGTGAGGAAATGAGGGAAAACCCAGGAAGTGGAAAGTTAAAGTACAAGATTGGTTGGAACTGGAGCTCTCTAGTGAGTTTTCAGCTGACGGTCAACACAGAACCACTGGTGGGGTCATCTTGTCCAAACTCCCTTCTCAAGCAGGATCATCCTAGAGCACATGGCACAGGATTGTGTCCAGATGGTCCTTGAATACCTCTAGTGAGGGAGACTCCAAAATCTACCTGGGCAATCTGTTCCAGTGCTCAGTCACCTGCACAGTAGAGATGTTCTTCCTCATATTCAGGTGAAACTTCATGTGCATCAGTTTCTGCCTGATGTCTGTCACCCTAGTGCTTGGCACCACAGAGAAGAGCCTGGAAGGATCCTCTTGACACCCTCCCTTCAGATGCTTCATTGACAAGATCCCCTCTGTCACCTCTTCTCAAAGCTGAACAGGCATGACTCTCTCAGCCTTTCATCATAAGAGAGATGCCCCAGTGCCCTAATCATATTCATTGCCCTCCACTGGACCCACTCCAGGAGCTTCATGTCTCCCTGGTGCTGAGGAGCCCAGAACTGGTTACAGCACTCCAGATCTGGCCTTGCCAGGGCTGAGTAAAGGGGCAGGATTCCCCCTCCCAACCTACTGGCAATGTTCTTCCTAAGGCACCCTGGGATACCATTGGCCTTCTTGGCCACAAGAGCACACTGCTGGCTCATGGAGAGCTTGTTGTCCACCAGGACCCCTGGAAACTTATGTACACAGTCTAAGAGTGGTAAGGAGGGCTGGTTTTTTTTGTTTCAGGATGGGGGGTTTTTGGCAGAGGGAGGGAGAAAGAGAAGGGAGACAACCCAAATATGAAGAGCTAAATGCTGAAGAGGTGTCAAATTGAGGATAACATACGAACAAAAAGGGAGAAATTAATAGGTGCTATTTTAATCACCCTCTACCCTCATATAAGACCTGTCAGTAGATATATAGCCTATTGCTTTTTGTCCTCTAGTGGAGGGCATTTGCTGATGCTACATTATCTGTAGGCAGTGGAAACATACTTAAGAAGAATATGTTCTCACTGTTGTTTCCAGGACTTTGAAACAGGTTTCAGAGCTGGAACTGAGACGGTGTCAAAACTCACATCCATGAATCTATTCTCTACATTTCTGGTATAAAGCAAAGCAAATTTTGCACCCCCCCCCCCCCTTTTTTTTTTTCTCTGGGTGGGGGTACTATTTGTTTGGCTTTTAGGTTTTTGGAGAGGTGGGAACATTTTTTTAAAATTAGTTTTGGGGGGGGGTGTTGTTGGTTTTGTTTATTTCTCTTGGTAATTTTTTCTTTTAATATATCCATGCCCCTCCCATTATCTAGTTCATTAATGAATACGTAAACCAGAGTGGCACCCAGTATTAGCCCCTAGGGTATGCCACTAGTCACTGGCCTCCAATTAGATTTTGTGCCTGTGATCACCACCCTCAGGTCCTGTTGGTTCAGCCAGTTCTCAGTCAAACTTACTGTCTGCTTGTCCAACTCCTTCAGCTTGTGTATGAGGATCTTAACAGAGTTAAAAGTCTTCCTGAAGTCAAGGTAGACAATATCCACTGCGTTCCATTCATCTACCAAGCCAGTCATTTCATAGTTAAAATGATATCAGACTTGGTCAACTTTCCACCTGATGGCTGTTCTTGATTACCTTCTTGTCTTNGCATTCTGGTTTCGGATTGGTTGCAATGTTTTGGATGTTAAAAATAAACATGTGGCTTCTGTGTAATTGTGCCAGCATTTGACATTTAGTTTCAAAATTCTGAATTCCTTCACTTAGAAGTTATGTTCTAATTGAAAACTGGAGAAGAGGAACAAAGAAACAGTGGTGGAGATTTTCCTGAACTTTGGTGTATGAGAAGGCATACGATATGGTGCACTTTCTTTGGTTTTGAATAGAAATGGACAAAACTGTAATTAAATTTATGGATTTCAGTTGTTCTTGCTTCATAAAAAGGTTTAGTGTTATTTTATACTTCTGCTCTAAACGAAATACGATTCTTTTATTAGAATAGGAAATTATAGGATGAAGGTGGGGAGGGCAGGAGAGACAGAGAGAAGACACTGGGAGAAGAATAAGGAAGACAGAAGAGATAGGAAGCCAAGACAGAAGATGGGAAAGTAGAAAGAGAAGGGAGAGAGAAAGAGAAGGGAGGCAACCCAAATATGAAGAGCTAAATGCTGAAGAGGTGTCAAATTGAGGATAACATACGAACAAAAAGGGAGAAATTAATAGGTGCTATTTTAATCACCCTCTACCCTCATATAAGACCTGTCAGTAGATATATAGCCTATTGCTTTTTGTCCTCTAGTGGAGGGCATTTGCTGATGCTACATTATCTGTAGGCAGTGGAAACATACTTAAGAAGAATATGTTCTCACTGTTGTTTCCAGGACTTTGAAACAGGTTTCAGAGCTGGAACTGAGACGGTGTCAAAACTCACATCCATGAATCTATTCTCTACATTTCTGGTATAAAGCAAAGCAAATTTTGCACACACACAACCCCCACACCCACTCCCCACCCCCCTCCCTC
>VYZQ01009536.1:36649-48531 GCA_013400655.1 Mystacornis crossleyi
GCCACTAGTCACTGGCCTCCAATTAGATTTTGTGCCTGTGATCACCACCCTCAGGTCCTGTTGGTTCAGCCAGTTCTCAGTCAAACTTACTGTCTGCTTGTCCAACTCCTTCAGCTTGTGTATGAGGATCTTAACAGAGTTAAAAGTCTTCCTGAAGTCAAGGTAGACAATATCCACTGCGTTCCATTCATCTACCAAGCCAGTCATTTCATAGTTAAAATGTTATCAGACTTGGTCAACTTTCCACCTGATGGCTGTTCTTGATTACCTTCTTGTCTTTAGTGTGCCTGGAACTGGTTTCCGGGACTAGCTGAGCACAGATGACCCATTAACATGGATGATGTGAAATTGCATGTAGGATCTTGGTACTAGTCATAATATCAAAAGTCAGCTCATTAAGAGCTAGCCTAGCACAGTATTTTGGGCAATGTCCTTTCAACCTGTGTTATCCTTAGAACATGGAGTTGTCATGCCTGAAGTAAAATACTGTGGAGGAATGGGGCAAAATAGAATTTTGTTCATTTTTATGCTTGCATTGACCTAATGCTGGTAGGTCATTGGTAAGTAAATAAATAAAGTAAAAAGTCACAACTTGTGACTTTGAGTATCTGGGTGATCTTAACAGTTCAAAGTTGGTAGAGAGAAGTAAAACCTGACTTTGTGGGATTTGGTTAATGTGATTTTTAAATGATCCTGGAGACCTGCTGAGGCTTTCCAGTTTTCAGCTGCTGACAAGAAGTATTTGGCAGGCTTAGGATGAGTGAGAGGAGGCTGTACAGGTGCTATTTGGCACTCTTTGCTCCAGGACAAGCATTAAAACCAACTGCTTTTCTAGCCAGTACAGCCATTTAGCCTGTGACCGGGAAGGACAGTTGGGTTAGGATTGTTTTGAGGCACGCTGCTGTGATTCTTGCACAGGCAAGCATTGCAACCAGGATAGAGTGAACTTTTCCACCATTTGGTATGTTTTATCAGATGATCTGTTAAGGATAATTACAATTTTGAATGAGTGCAGCTTGAAGCTTGTTTTGGGCAAGTTTGTGATGAGAAATTGGATACCTTTGCTTCCTGCTTGTGTCGTGCTGACAGGTGTACTAGCCAGGGCAGAACTCACTGACCTTTTCCTCTTCAGGACCTAGCCTGACTTTTTCAAGTAGTAATGTAGTCAGAATAGACCTAAACTTCAATTAGAGTCACTTACTGAAGTGATTTTTTTTCCCCCGAGTAAAATGCTGTCTCTGAAGTTATAAAAAAATCTGTGTTTTGCCCTTGCACTTCATAGGAGTCATAAGCCCCCATTCATAATGTGTATAAGTGCTTGTAACTGTAGAAAGACATCCACATTTGTGTTTTNCCATCCCCACTGGACTTGTTGAAGTCTTTGTACTATCTCCTCCCCAGATCTTCCATCCCTGGCCCCCATCTTTTTATACTTAAGTCTCCTTGTTTGAAAAAGTCCCATTCCCCCCTACACAGTCTCCTGCCCATGACTTTGCTGCCTAAGTCTTCTCTCAGTAAATACCATCTGCATTCTGTCACTACGTTGTCTCATTTCCTTACGTGATTTTTCACTTTTTAGTATTTCTCATTCTCATGCTCTTCATCTCTGCTGATTCCAGAGCATTCTCCACAGTTCTCTCAGCAGGCCTGACAACATTTTCATAACCACTTCTAATTTTTCTGCCCTCTTAAATTCTGTGAACTTAAGAGGGGTGTCCACCAAGCTTTGTTCCCGTTTTTCTCTTCCCATTTTTATGTAGTATTCCTTTATGTCCCCTCTGCCCTGAAATTGCACAGCATGCTTTTCTGTGCTGTGTCTGGTTTGCAGAGAGTCACTGAGACACGGGAACAATCTTTTCCCCACTCTTGCCTCGAGGATCAGATCTGAGCCAGATGTTGCTGGCAGCACCTGAGAACAGCAGTTGTGGGTTAAGACCTTGTGAAGCCTGAGCTGAATCTTGCAAAGGACCATTGCTAAAAGTTCCTGTTGAGGATATGTGAATTTGGAGCGTTTCTCCTCCCCCCACCCCAATATGGTCAAATATAGGGGAATTTACATTAAGGCAGCAAAAAAGGCATACTCTCAGAAACAAAGTCTCCATTATGCTTGATATGCTGCTGTCCCTCCCTGAGACGTGAGGATATGGTTCATGTCCCTGCTAGTCAGCCTGGGGGTGCTTGTCTTCCTGGGGGAAAGGTCACCAAAATTTTTCAACATGAGCAAAAAAAGGTCATTCTTCCTCAAAAAGCCTCGGGGGAATGGCTTTGCTGAAATCTCCTAGAACAACTCATCAGGGAGGCAGGTTTCTGGCATGGAAAGCTTCATCTGAGGTGAACACGTCTGTCGAAGCTATGTACCCCTTGCGGGGTGGGGGTAAGCCTTGCAAGGGGAAATGTTGGATGTTTGAGGTAGATACGTGTTGGGGCACCAGTGATTAAGGGAAACCCTTCTGAGAGGAAGTCAGTGTCGGAATGTTATTGTTCCCAGTTTCCTGTCTCCCCATGCTGCTGCTAGAGGATGTCTCCTTCTGTGTTTTAAGCAGTTAGTTAAAAAGACAGCTCTGAAGACTGCAGTGTGCACATTGTCACTTGTGATGTGTTAGTAAAAGCACAGCTGCTTGTGCACTGGGTTTGCTGGATAGCGTAGCTCTGAAAGTTAATTCTTTGTAGATTCAAAAGCTGGGAATTCCAATATAGTTAAGGCATCCCATGTTTGTTCCCACCTTATAGTTAATTTCTATATGTGACCTCTTTTTCTGTGCCTGCTAATCTGCATGCCTGAGAAAGATACCTTTGGATTGCTGACATAAGTTGCATGTGAAAATTTGGATGAACAACTTAAATTACCTGAAAAACAAATATTATGTTTTTCATAAACGTAGTATGATTGTGCGACAGTGACAAGTTTAACTGTGATTAATATTTGTTAAATTTTTGAGCTGAACTTTCTCACTGCTTTTTTCTCATCCATGAAGAAAGAACAGTGTCAAATTATGACTGACCTCCTTAGGGAAAGCTTGGTTTAAAAGCAAGGGAAGTTTTCTCCAGTAATATTGAGACATGACAGCTGAAACTGAAGCATTTCAGTACGTGTCCAAGAGGCCTTCTTGAGGTTTGTGACGTTTAAACAGAGTTACAGCAATATAAATCAGAGCAGAAAAATGTTCCACTTAAAAAATCTGTAATTAATTTGTAAGTAGCTTTATTAGAGAACAATAGTATTGTGTTTTGTGTCTGGAGTTGCTGTTTACAAATCAGGACCAGTGCAGACTGCTGAGAAGTGTGGTAGTTAGGAACACCACAAGTTACCAAACAGGTGCAAACAGCTCCTCTGGCTACCCTTGAAGAAATACCTAAAGTAAATTAGACTTCTTTCTTCTGATACACTGGGATAGTTCAGTTTCCCCAGTGGACTTCTTCCTTCCTGTATGTGAGCAATATTAAACGTCCTTAAGCAACCTAAAGTAATAGAAGTATACACAAACTGGTTTTGTGTTTGTGTCTTAAATAGTTTTAGCTGAGGTTGTTTCTGGAACTCCGGGATCTTGAACAAAAGTGTTTTGCCATCTATATATGCAGTAAACTCCTCATCGTATGTGCCCTTTAATGATACCTAACAAAAGCTGAAACAGAACCAAAACCTTGCTTTTCTGGGCAGGATGGGAATGGTTCTGGGTTTTGGAAAAAGAGGTTTATAGCTGTAAAGTAGGAATGTAATGTGTTGTGGACAACCAGAAGTAACCTAATAAACAACTTGTGGGGTGTAAGCATCTGCTTATGCTGTGGCATGAAAGGGAGCTGTTTGTAAACTAACTTCACAGGAAATACGCAAAGCCAGGGTTAAATATACTGATGCATGGTTTTTCTTATCTGCATCATCACTACTTCAGTCTTATTTCTGCTGGCAGCATTCATAAATTTATTTTATTCAGCGTGTTCCCGAGTACTGGAAAAACACTGAATAAAATGTCTTTGCTGCCTCCTGTTTCCTTCACCTGTACTTTGCATCCAGTTCTTATCTTACAGCTACGGTGTAGAAACCTGCTCGGACAGAGACGGTCTTTGTGAGGTGATTGCAGAGCTTCACTGCTTGGCTGGGACTGCAGACATTAAGACAGCACAAATGTATAGCCATAGCTTTGGGTTTGTTTTAAGGTCAGCTCTGTGTTTGGACAGCACAGAAGGGTGAGTTACACTGCAGTAATAAATGAGCTGCCTATAAATGTACAGTGAGCCTTTCTTAAGCTGTGGGTGGGAGAGAAGCAGCAGGGAGGGCTGCTGCTCTTCCAGGGAGCCACAGAATTGCCGAAAAGCCTGGCTGCTGTTGCTCTTGTCCTCCCTTTTCTGGCAGCAGGGCGTAAATCATTCGACCATGCTGTCTGCAACCTCCTACCCACTTGCTGAATGTGAATGAATATAGATAAAAGGATGAAAGTTAATCTTCTGTTCCAGAAAGCTTTATTCTTTCGGGAGCGGGGAGGCAAGGGGAAGTTGTAATTTAAATATGGAGTGTGCCATTTAGGAGTGCTGATGGTGGGCAGGGGACTCCAGGATTGAAACGTCGGTCCTGTGACCACACTGAGGCTGGAGCCAGAGGTTGTATCCCTGCCTAGGGGGATGTATGGAGCCCTTCTGGGATTCAGGAAGTAACAAAAGAGAGGTCTGTTCACCTCTGCCCTCCATCTTGTTGTTGCTTACTGGCAGTGGATGAGCTCCACAGAACAGAGCAGCAGCAGCTCTACAAAAGTTTATAGAGTTGGCAGGAAAACTATGAGGAAGAGGTCTGAGAGCTGAGAGGCAGGGAGAGGAAGTATAGCTTGTGCTGCAAAATTTCGAGTAAACATTACAATGTTTTAATGAGATTATATATTTTTTGCAGAATGGTTGGGATTTTTTGTCAAGAAATTTCAGCATGTGGAGATGATATCTTAAAGGCAAAGACATTTCTGCATTTCTGGCCAGGCCACAATTTCTGGAATTTTCTTTGTGTATTATAACCATTTCCATCTTGGTCCATAGAAGTATTTGAGTACTTTTAAAGTTGTTATATCATTGTTATTAAATATTACTTGTCAGTGAACAGTGTTCTAGTAATCCATGACCTTTAAGCCTGAATGCTTAACAAACCACATAGTAGTCTCTCTCTTTTCCGCTCTTACCACTCCTGCAAATTAAGGTGTGGAGGTAGCTGCTATTTTTCCTGGTTTCATGAAAGACCATTTTGCAAATAAGACACTTTAAAAAAGTTTCTCCTTGCAAACCACCCACTACTATAAAGTTCCATTTCATTGCTCTTCATATATTAATAATAAAAGCCTCTGGGAATCATGTGGTTACTAAGGTTAAGATAAATGTGTGTTTGGGATGTGTGCAGATTTTCTCCATTTTGCTGGGTTTGCATTTTCATTCTTTGGAAAACAGACTCTTTCAGTTTCCTTTCTTGTGTTTTAAAATAAACATTTCTCTTCTGGAATGTCTCATTTAACTTGCAAGCATATTGAGATCTCTTTTAAAAAATGTTAACATTCATTTGCCTTACAAGTTGGAGAAAGTTTATTTAACAGGGCAAGGGTCTACACCACAAGGCTCAGTCTCTTTTCCTGGGTAATTCATACACTGGAAGGCCAAATATGCCTTAAAAGTTCTCAATATTTTGTTTGATTATGGTTCAATAAGCTGATAATCAGACCAACTAAACTGTGTGGTGGTAATTAATTTATAGATGTCCTGATGAACTTTATTTTTTTTTTTAAATGAACACTTTTTTTTTACTGAACACTTTCAGCTGGTACTTTTCTGAAAAAGATTGAGAATATTGAATGATGATGATGATTGACACCGGTGATGTAGATCTAGAAATCTTTATAGCACTTCATCTGCCTAGCAGCCTCGAACTGTTTGAAATCCTAATTACTGTTAATCATTTTCATTTGGCTGTTTTCATTACTGTAGCTTATTTCTTCTGTGTTTCGTCTTAACTGTAGAAAGACATTAGATGAGGGCCTCACATAATTCCTTAATGACATGTCAGTAAACTACTGATAGCATTTGTAATCCCATGATCTCCACCTGTGCTCTGAACTTGCTTCTTACCACACTTCTGAGCAGCAATTTTGAGCGCCAGCTTCCGGGAAGAAGTCTTGTAGCTGTGGTTTGGCAGTGGGTGCTGGTTGACAACTGAAGATGAAGGTAGGACATGGTTTTAATCAGTGGGTTTCAACTTCAATAAGTTAGTGTACTGAAGTATCTAAGTCAGGTTCCATGTGAGTTTCTGTTCCCAGTGATTTACCCATAATCATCTTTAGAGATGATGGACCATTTACAGGACTTGTATGTGTACAATCCATGGATTGCAGATTCAGTTTGAGTGCTTTTAATGCATCTCTGTCAAATTACAGTTTGATTTAATTGACAGCCTGCCTTCCAAGGTGTCTTTTTAAGATGGGAGATTTTAGAATGGAATTCCTGCAGTTGAACAAAGGAATATTGTTGAACTTTGACTGTGTTTCATTAAAACAAAAATTCACTACAGCAAAGAAGGCAAAAATCCATGAGAGCAGTCCATCCAGGCAGGCTGACAGTCCAATGCTGGATCAGCTGGTGACAGGTTTTAAACCCCTGAGACATCCTCTGACACTGGGGCAGGGGCAAGAGGATGTGCAGAGCTTGCTTTAAAGGCTCAGGCTCTAAAGCAATGAGGAGGAGCCCACAGCTGCAGGAAGCTGTTCTGCCATGCATGCTGGTGAGGCAGTTGTCCTTGCTCAGCGCCCCAGTGAATGGATTCAGTGCAACAGAGTGTTGAGGGACCTCTCACTGACGAAGTTTTCCAGGGCAAATTCTTTAGTTCATTTCCTGAGACTAGCTGTGCTCTGACAGCTTGAAGTCCTGTGACAAGATCTCCTGACTGTTGTGTTGTTGACATTGATGTGCCCTAGAAATTTCCAGCTTTGTATACGACTGTGCCCATGTCTACATGGGTACAACTGTTCAAAGGCAGCCTAAACCAAAGAAAGCATGTGTTTTCGAGGTGCAAGGCATAGTGTTAGGACTCAGGAATTCCTCACTGCTAATTTTGGCTGACACATAACTCCCGCGGTGGCTTTCCATGCATGTGGATGAAGCCATGGGGACCTACTAAGGGTCACTGCTTCCAGGCCTTAGTAGTTGCAAATGGGACAGTGTTCTAACATCTATAATATAGGTGAGGAAGTTGGTTATTGAAAATCTGTCCCTCAGGAATAGCTACGTAGAAAAAAAAATACTTCTTTTTTTTTGAAATCCCCTTCTGTGGGTAAAATTTAAGTTAATACTGTTAACTTTAACTTAACTTATTTACAGACCCCTAGCTGTGGAAAGTGCGGGGAGATCTCTGTCGTGATCGCCTTACGCTGCAATGTTAAACAGTGGAAATAAAACTTGCATGTGCTTCTCTATTTTTAGTCTTTCCTCATGCCATTTTCTCACGAGTGCTCCCACCATCAATCTTTGCCCTTTCCACATGCAGTCAGTCAGCAGAGTATCGTCTTACTCTGTCACGCTTTATTGCCGCTCTCCGTGGGCTGCGTGTGAGCCAGCTGCACGTGTAGATTGGCACTTCTGAGGAAGCTGGCTGGAAGTGCAGGTGAGCTCAGTATGGATCCTCCACCATCTGCCCAGGGCCTGGGGAGAGGACTGGTGCTGGCGAGGCGGCCTCCTGCCAGCTCAGAGACTCTGCTTTTCTGCAGGGATATCGGAGAGGAAAAAAATCAATCAGAAACTACATCTAATGACGGACTGTGAAGCAGACGGGTTACTTTGGCTGCTCCCGTTTGGAGGGTGGCTGTCACCAGTGCCAGGAGGTCTTCTCCATGTCCTTTTCCCTGACGGCAGAATGAGTGCTCTCCAGCCATGTCCTTGGACGTGTAGGCGTGTCCTTCGAAGCCCACCTGGCAGGCCTGACACACCCATTTCCCACAAGGGCAGAGCTTTGCTGCTGCTGACAAGGGGCAGTCTTACACGCCAGGTGCCGAGGGATATAAAGCAAATGGGAAAGCAGGGGAGGAAGCAGATGGAGTGCAGGAGCTTTCTGCTCACACTGCTGAAGGGAGCAGAGGAGGCTGTGTCTCCAAGTCTATGTTGTTCTCAGAAAGACCCTGGCTTAGGCTGTTGGTCAGTGGCAGGACCGTGCCGTGCAGTACTGTGCGTAGTCCCAAGTAGGTGCTGGGCTTTCAGACCTGTCCATGCCTTTGGCCTGTGTGAGGGTTTTCCAGCTTCAGATGTCTTTTAAAAAAAAAAAAAAAAACAACAACCCCCCCCCCAAAAAAAAACACCAAAAAAACCCCACCAGAAAATACCAGTAAAAGCAGAAAGTAGAAAGACGTGCTCACAGAAATTTTCTTCTTTACTTAAGTTTCTGGGTTTGCACGTAGCGAATCTGTATGGTGGACAGTGCAAGCATTTTTTGAGGTTTCAATCAGCCCTAGGACTCATAGCCAAAGGAACCAGAGCAAGAAAGCAAAGTATGCTTAGTTTACAAACGCACATTGCCTTTGCAGAGCACAGCAGTACTTTAAATAATTGAAAAGGGCTGCAATGAGCTGCCCTGACCAAAATTCATCATCCTTGGCCACCTGTTGTATGGATAGTGTGCTATTTTTTGAACCGCAAGGCATTCAGAGTAGGCTGCTATACATGCTGGATAAATTAATAAATAATGGAGAAAAAAGAATAGGAAAAAAATCAGGCAAAAGGTGAATTGGTACATATTATAGTTACCTATATAATTAGCAGAATAAGCACTGGGAAGCATTTTATAGTGCCTATTCTAGTGTACATCTGTTGCCCAACTTTGTTTGCAAGTGTGTGGCTAGTTTGGGCAGCATGGCTCTAGCTGGCAGGCTACAAGTAGGATCCATTTTGGGGCATGTTTTCCTTCTGGCCTGCAGCATTTTCCTCCAAGTGGTGTGGAAGTAGTGCTTAGGTGGCCAAGGCTGCTGAGCTGTTTTAGTGGTTCCTCTTCTGCCCTGCCATCTGATTTTGGCCAAGCACATCTTTGCTGTGTAGAGGGGAGTTGGGAAAAATATGTCCATGAGTGTGGTATAGTAACTAGGTGTAAAAACTNGATCAAAATGTCCCACTAATTTGCATTTGGTTTCTGAAGTTTGGTCATGGAAAACGTTAATCAATATGTGAAAATAATTTTGCTCATTTTGTGCTTTTCTTGACAGTTTTCTCTCATTTCTAATTCATATAATAATTTTTTTTTTTTTAGCCTCTGAGGTTATTGTTTTCATAATTTTATTCCTTTTTTTTGTGTGATTGTGGAGGAGACAGTAGTCAGGATATCCAGCTTTTAGCAGACATTCTTTCTAATGGATTTGGCATGATGAAAGACTAATGGATGAAATGTCAAACCCAGCAAGGAAGGCAGGGCAGTCTGGCACAACTCTCCTAGTTTTTGGAGAGTTTCAATGAAAAGGGAGGAGAAAATTGTGTAATACCTTGAGACCAAACCATGGTCCATAAATCAGTCTAACGACTGACATTTGTGAGGGTTTTTTTCTCCTATAAAGTAAGCTAAATGTTTATGCCGTAACTGCGGAGAAGCAATAAAAGGCAAAGGTTATAAACCAATCATTTTGTGCCGACAGAGGGTTCATAGATGCTGACAAGAAACAAATAAAGTGAATAAGGCCGGTACTCTGTTCTGATAAATTTCATTGATTTCTGCACTATGTCATTACATTTGCAGCCTGCCCTGTTATCTTGTAGCTCCAAACCTTTCATTATGGCTCCAGATGATAACAGCTGTTGATACACAACAGTGACTACCATGGGGGTAAAGTACCATTTGCTAAGAAATAATTAGGAAAACCCCCACGTGTGGGGTAGCTTTGATCTGCCTGTGGTGTTGTCCTTGCAGAGGACATTATATGCCAATGCTGCATCTGTTTCCTGGATGAGTTCATGAAGCCTTTACGAGCGCACACGTGCACTATAAAGCAGTGTAATCAGACAGGTCCCACTGGCTGAGTCAGTGCAAGCAGGGTGCTGCTGTGCTGGGCCTGGTCTTCATGACACCACTGTGTTAAGACTGTCCAATGTCCACCTTTTTCACAAAAACACAGATACCAAAGACACGGCGCTTTTTGTTGCTGTGACTACCCTATGGTCAGTGCCACACCAGGCAGTTTGTCTTTACTGCTGGTATCTACTTACACCAGCAATAGCAACNTGGCCAAGCACATCTTTGCTGTGTAGAGGGG
The DNA here is from genome assembly GCA_013400655.1 of Mystacornis crossleyi. Taxonomy (NCBI): domain Eukaryota; kingdom Metazoa; phylum Chordata; class Aves; order Passeriformes; family Timaliidae; genus Mystacornis; species Mystacornis crossleyi. The sequence goes on from VYZQ01009536.1 coordinate 46,894, forward strand.
AGTGGGGAAAAATATGTCCATGAGTGTGGTATAGTAACTAGGTGTAAAAACTGCTTTACTAATAGCACAGATCTAGGGGGTATCAGAAAACTGAGGGTCTGAGTGTTTCTTATAGCATTGCCTGGATCATGTCCTGCCTGATTTAATATTACCTATCCCTCCTCTGTCTGCAACACTTCTAAGAGTACAATCAAAATTGAAATTTTGATAAGTACCTGGTTTTAAATATTTTTAGATCAGAGACTGAGGTTTTGTGGTGTAAGTCCTCAGCTCTTGAACCCAGAGTGTGTTGCTGAAATCAGAAACATCGGGCAGCTTTGCTTTCTCCTGCAGCTTCTTTAGGTGTTGGAAGACAAAGTTTCCTAGTGGGTAGAATTTTTTTTCTTCTTTTTTTGTATTGATATTTAATCAAATTTTCAGTCTTGTGTGCCTGCCTCTTGGCAAAGGTGTACCTGTGCAACTGCACTGCTCTTTTAACAATTTTGCTTATCTTTTATATGCACATTCCTGCTCTGTAAAGGGATTACTAAGAGCTAATATAGTATATATGTTTCTTGCAGAACAGGATAAAATTGACTCTTGTTTTACAAGGCTTATACCCATTTTTTTAGAATTACTATGTTAATNTTGACAAGGATAGAAAGCTAAACTAGGAAAGCAGTCCCCAATTTGTGTCATTTCCTAGCTGTATGAGGCAAGGTATAAGGTAGCTCTGAATCCCAAGCGTTTTTTAGCAAATCACCATTTCCCCTTACCCTAGGTAAGCACAAATCCACCCAGTAGCTTCTGATCTGAGACTGGATGAAGAAGGGGGCCTGAAGCACAGTCTGAAGGAACTTTTAATGAAAGAAAGCACAGAATGCGGGGGTGTGATGTATATAAGATGATACTGGCATATGTTACAGGAGTGCAGGAACACTGCCAAAGCACCTGCAGTCTGCTGCTTGGCAGCAACATTAGAAAGGTACCTGGTCCCCTCTTTCTTACTAATAATTGGTAAAAGACTGAGAAGAGTATGTATATGTGGAGGAAAATAGGGATAAGAGGACAAAAGGAGCAAAAACCAGGTCATGCATGTAACACTGTCTACAATACTGGAACTAACTGTGGACTGTTATTTTGAAGAAACTCATGCTCCAGCTATGATGAGATGAACGAATTGGAAAGGAACTCCTCTTTATTCATTAAATGTGCTGTATGGAGTTACCTACTGTAAGATTTCCATTCCTCTGCAGGCCAACCTTGTCATATCAGCTCAGGGTGCTGCAGTGTCCCTGCAGTCCTAAAAATGTTTTCCGAGAATCACAATTCCACTGGAGCTTTTCTGTTCTTTGCTGATATCTTTCATATGATGAAGATATCTGTTTGTGGTCAGAAAAGGTTATTTGTTTAATAGTATTACTGGAGTAGCCCTGAATGTATCACCTACTTCTGCCTTTGACCTAGTGTACTTATTGCTGCAGTCCTGTCTGCCTCACCATCCTGAGCCTTTTTTTACTCTTCTGCAGCTTCTGAGTATAAATAAAAGGCTGAAGACAAGTTCAGGGAGCCTGTCGATGTGGTTCCAAAGGCTTCCTGCACAAATATATTTCAAGGACAAGTGTGAGCTCTGAGGCTGCTCTCAGCAAGTAGTGTAAG
>VYZQ01009536.1:50849-68160 GCA_013400655.1 Mystacornis crossleyi
AAAAAAAAAAGGCAGTTTTGGGCAATTTTAGAGATAGATATGTTAGAATGGTTAAAACTCACTGGAAAGTTGTCCAAAGCCTCTAGTAAATTACTAATGTATTTCAGGCCTTCTGATATAAATTTCTGCTTGGAAATTGTGAGTTCTTAAAACTGAACATTCACTGTAGATCCCAATATAGCTTCAAGGATTAAGTTTACTCCTTCAAGGATTAAGTTTACTCCTGTGTGAAATTTGGCATGTAGCTTCTGGGTCCTAAACATACTCTGGAGCCTTTTTATTTATTCTTAGCTTCAGAAAGAGGTCCACTTGGCAGTTCTATATTAGTAGTTGTAGATGTTTTTTGTGAGCATGATTTTATGGATTCAGAATTACCTTGTTTTTCTCAACTTTGAATTTGACTATTAATCAATAATCAAAGGTTTCAGTTTTGCGTTTTTTTTTCAGATTTGCAGATCTGAGAAATTTCATTTCAGTAAATGGGATTTTCTCTCAGCTAAACTACTTAGGATTTTCAGGTGGTGTGTTGAATGGCAAAAATGGTGGTCATCATGGTAACTGCTAGGCCCATGATTATGATCTCTTTCTGAAAAACTATTTCTTTCTGAGTTTCATGGTGGTGAGCTCTGGCTTCTTCTGAGGAGATGCCATTGTAAAACCAAAAAATCAAAGCATCCTAAAAGGCATTGTAGTAAGACTTTAATTCATTTGACTTGAAAAGATAATGAATGCACTGTATGCAAAATTGTCAGTCTTTATGCTTCCCTCTCTCATCCCAAAGGAGTTAGCATTAGCTCCTGATGATGTTCGTACAGATTGAGATTTTCCCAGCCCATAACAGCCCAAGCTATACAAGCTCAATACGGGGTCTTAACTGGCACTGGCACCTGTGTCATGCTTCAGTCTGAATCTTGTTAGTGGTTCAGCTGAAAGAGCACGGAGTTCCTCCGACAGTGCTCACTCGTGCTCCCTGCCTGGCTGGCTGGCACAAGCCAGTTGCAGAGGCCCAGAACTGTGACCAGCAGAAAACCTCTGGATATTCAGGTGAACAGGATCAGTGCTTTTCTCTGTTGTTTTTCCTGCCTCCTGCCAGGTACTTAAATGTAGCCTGTAATAATAGCCCTCGTTTTTCACTTGTCTGCTTGGTGTTACAGGGATTTATTTAAGATTTTCAGGCTGCCTGAACATGACAGTTTTACAGTTCTTATAGTGGCAGACTGCTCTTACCAATCCTGTTCTTACCAGCCAGATGAGACGGAGGAGAGTGCAGTATAGGTAACACACTCTTTCAAAAACAGCCCTTACGCTTTGGGCTTGTGCTGAAGACACAAACCACGAGTCTATTTACCACATAAACATGGACTCATTGCATGAATATATAAAATCTTTAAGTGTTCCTTTTCTGTATCGTGAAGGAGAAATGATGTGGTTTTATTTGAGACCAGTAGGAAAAAAATGACAGTCCAGGTGCTACATACTCCAGGCCATTAGGAAAATGTCTGACTGCTAGACAGCTGGAATCCTGTGACCCTGTTCGACATGTTTGATGTTATTTCCAAAACTCACATGTGAGACACAGTCTGTCAGTATAACTAATGGCTGTGGTGGTCACCATTGCTACAGCTTGCTTCTTTTGCTGATGTAAACGACCTCCATGAGTGTGGGGTATCAAGCAAGGGTCATATTTTTATTCCCATTTTGATGAAGGGAGAAATTAGGGTATAGAGGTTAAATTGTCACTGTACAAAGTGACTTAGTGACCACTGAACCTAGGGTCTTTGCCTGTCTTTGTTCCTTGCGACTGCCTCCTGATTTCTCCCTTTCCTTCCTCCAGTAATTAGAGAGGCAAAGAACAAGTCAGGAAACTCTTCTGGTTTACTGCTTTTTGTACATGCAGAGGGAAATTGTGTCTGCTTACAGGGGAAAAGGGTAGTTCCCTAGATACAGGCATAGGAACTCTTAGGCAAAACTTGTTCAGGGAACCGGCTGTGAATTGGGATAAAAGTAGCCCTAAATGGAAGATCATCTGTGGGAGTGTGGTGTAGGAGTGGGGGGGAAGAGGAGGGGAGGAGGGTCAGGAGAAGAAGAAAATTCGATTAGAGAAAAAATTGGCAGAAAACTCAGTTTCTTCTCTCATTTTTCTGAGTACATCTTTCAGTAAGACTGAAAACTCTTTTGATCAAGGAGATACCTTTGAGGTTTTCTTCTGCTTGAACTCTTTCAATGAATTTGCTTTTGAGAACTGAGTCTCATTCAACAGCAAACAGGCTCCCTTATTGCTTTGCTCCTGTTCAAATGAATTAATTTTCTCTTTGGCACATCAAAATTATAAAATCCTCTCATGTGTTGTTGGTCAAGTAAAGCTTGTAGAACATAAAAAGTCTTTATAGGACAGTGCATGTGCTTCAGTAGCTTTTAAATTTTCTTCGTTATCATGTTAGTTGATATGCAAGGTACACATCTGTCTGACTGCACCACTATGATTGTTGTAAAAGAGTCAGTCACAGAGTCATAGAATAGTTTGGGTTGGAAGGCACCTTTAAAGGTCATCTAGTCCAGCCTCCTTGCAATGACCAGGGACATCTGCAATTAGATCAGGTTACTCAGAGCCCCATCCAACCTGGTCTTGAATGTTTCTAGGGATGGGACATCTCACTGAAGGAAGGGGCTCAGCTTTGCTTAGCAGAACAACCAATCCATGGTCATCCTGACAACTTGAATTTTGAAATAGTGGGAATACCATTTCCTTATAGTTCTCCTCTGCCTGCAAATAAAAAACCCGAGCAGCTGGGGGAAGAGGGGCATCAAAGGGGTTCTTGTTCCCTTTTTTTGGGACTCGCTGCATCATTAAGTGCTGCCATAAATGTTGCAGCACTGTCTGGTTCTGAATATACAGGTGTGTCTATTCCAAGGTGTGCCGTAATTGTCTTACCTTGTCCTGTTCTTTGTTTTAGTGAACTTCTGCAGGATTTGGAAAACTGTGAAAATGATCCTGTGGCTATAGCAGATTGTTTTGTTTCCAAGGTAAGTCTGCAGCACCAGCTGCAGAGTGATATGGGGGAAATGAGATTAATTTATTGGCTTTTGAGACCTAATTCTGATGGCTTTTGTAAAGTTAACCAAGAAAAGTCAGCAAAACTATGGAAAGGAATGACTTTCTCTTAGTAATTGATAGGGATATGCCTCTGATTTGCATTTCTAAAAAATCGAGACAAAAGTGCCATTTTCTTCACTAAGTGTATCTGAACTGGTGGAACTGTTTATTGTGTTCATTTTTAGGGTTTGCTCTTTTTTTTGTCAGCTATTGCAGGGGTTCTCTTTGTTACTTCCATCTGTTAATGTGGCTGATCAAGTGGTACTCTAGTTATGCCTTGTCAGCTTAAAAACAACTAGAAAATAAAACCTGGCTGCATTCTTAGAAGAAGTAGTAACATTAACATAGAAAATGTGGCCACATTGTTTCCTGAGAATTTTTCCTGAAACCCACAACTATACCTTTAATTTTCTTTATAAATGGGATGGTCCAAAATCTAGCCTTAGGATTCAAATCTCATTCTCTCTGAAATGCTTTGAATTTTCTGAACATTGATTTGACATCTTGATTCTCTTGGGCAATACTGAAGCCAAACACATGGAGTAAGGGAAGTTGTTAGGTGCAGGAGAAATACAGGGAAGGAGGTGACCTTCATTGTAGGAAACGCAAAGAGTCAGTCAGGGAGAAGAGGAATGGCTATAATGAGCAGGAAACTACAGATGATGCCAGTTCACTGCAGACTTCACCAGGGAATCTACATATGCCTTGAATCTGTAGAGCCCAAATGTGCTAAAAAATAATTCTGTTTCTGTGGTATTTCTGGAGGAAGAGGGGTCATGTAGTTGTTCAAATTTGGATAATCTCTCTATAGGTGTATTTGCCTTTCTGTATTAAAAAAAAAACCAACAAAAAAACAACAAAAAACCAAAATGAAAAAACAAACACAAAAAAACCCCCAAAGAAACCAGAAAGCCAAAGCCTCTCATGCTTTATACTTCGTCCTGAACTCAGTATTGCCAGCACCAAGCACTCAGTGTAATAAGTCTTAACACATGGATTTAGGATTAACTGGGCCACCCTCTCACTGTGGTCCAGTAATTTGTTTGGCACTGTTATGACATAAGGGATTTTATAGTAAATTGAAGTGATGATACCAGCTAAGTGCTGCCATTTCACCAGATCACTTGCTTCAGCTGAGTTTGGGAAGGTTGTAATGTATCTAGCAATTGGTCTGTTGTAAGCATTAAGAGATCTTAGTGTTGGCACCACTACTGCAAAAGTAGGATGCATTTTTGCCCCATTGCAGTGGGGTTTATGGCATGTTGTTATTGCTACAGATAGCCTGGATTGAATTCAAGGAGAGAGAGAATGGGATAAGGGCAGATGCAAATCCCTGCTTCTGGAACAGAGTAACCCCATGTGCATGCCAGGTCTGGCTGACTAGGAAACAGCTTAACAAAAAAGATCTGGGGTCCTGGTGGGCAAGAAGTTGCGAATAAGTCAACAGAGTGCCTGTGCAGTGAAGGCCAGTTGGGAGGCCTTCACTGTATTTACAGATAAAACAGTTTAGAGCTGGTAGATATTTCTGCTGTATTGCTTGCTTATAGCTGGGACCACTGGGACTACTCCTGCTGGGATGCAAAACAGAGATGGTGCAACTGATAATAAGTCCAGGAAAAATTGTGTTCTCCTGCAAATTGGCCAACTGAAAGGGCTTGTCTGGTAAGACTTTCTGGCCATTAGTTCTAAAACCCATCCGCATATCATTGCTTGTGCCTTTTGTTCCCTTGTCAAATGCTTTTAGCATTTGTATTATTGGCAGGCAACTGATGGCTCAGAAATTGCTAGAGACTGCAGTACTAACAGGCATTTTTTAGCTTCATCCAGACAAGTGCAAACACTTAAAAGCAAAATCAAACAATACCAAAATACCCCACAGTTCTGGTTTTGGCCGTGAGGATTTCATTACAGCGACTGCTGACTGTCTTAACAGACTCCAGTTGTCCATTCTTGGTTGCTTGTGTCTTCCCAGCACCGAGAACTGGAAATAAAACTGCCTTTTTTGGCAGCATGTGCTCCTCCAATCTTGCGGGACTTTGGCCATTTATTGTTCCATTGCTTCGAGTGCGTTAGATCTGCGCTGTGAGTTAAGCACGGGGATATTACCACGCTGAAGTCATAGCTCACAGCCTTAGCTAATGGATGTAGCTGTGCTGGAGGTTCTTGGATGCTTCCAGTGGAACTGTGCTTAGGTTACACGAGCTGTGGATCTAGTGCCACTTTTTCACCCTACTGTGAATACACTCCAGGTGTTGGGAATTTTAAGGTATTACCAAGTTTTCTCTGTAGGTACTGTGTTTGCTTTTTGCACTCGTATGAAGCTCAGTAACTGCATAAAGTAAAAGTTATTTCTTTCTTAGGATTTATGTGAAATCAAACAAAGTCGGTTTGCATGTATAACAGAGCAGTTATGGTTAAAGTAACTCTGGAGCTTTTTGGAACTAAAATGTTTTATATTTGTGAAGACATCTGGGGAGCCTAATTTTTGAAGTTTTGGATCATTCTCTTTGAACTTGACTTTGTTATTTGGTTTTGCTCAATAAAATTTCTTGAATAGCATATTATACTTCTCTCACACAATCATACATGACTGTTTTTCCTGTGTATAACTTTCATGCTTGGGTAGTAAAAAGCCTTGTAACTTTTAAGGGAAAGGATTATCAAAACACACTTCAGCGTACTTTGAACAAAAACACATAATTGTGGATTTGAATCTTTATCTTAACATCTTTTGTGCTGAGTGCCTAAAGTAAATATCCCCTAAAATGGCAGCTTTAATTTGTTAATAAACTTCAGCAATGTCTGTAGTCTAAACTAGCCAGTAATGTGAAACTCATTACCCAGTAAAATAACAATGCAAAGCTATGACTTTATAGAAATGTAAATATTTAATAGCAACTTACAGCATTTTATTGAATCCCTCTGCTTCCAAGTATTTTAATACATAATAACTCACACACAGATAGGCACAAATGCAGAAAAGCATACTTATTTTAAAACCTGCTATCCAATAATGAATTGCTGTCTTTCTCTTTCTGCCTCAAGATGCAGATGGTGTGGATGGGTATTTGTTTAACAGGGTGGGATGGCTGCTGCCTGGAAGTAACCTGCCTCTGAGGGTAGTGTTGTACCAGTTTAGTTTATGCCAGTTCTGATCCTCCCTCTTTGTCTAGAAGAACTATATTAACACTAGTATGTAGAAGTTCTTGGAGACACTTTGCTGGTAACTATATGGAGACTGATAAAAAGGTTCCAGTGCAAGCTTAGCTATGGCTTAATTATTCACACAGAAGAGTGTTTATAAGGGGGTTTTGCCAGTTCAGTCATTTCATTTTCATAGTAACAATGCCAGTGTTAATTAGAAGATTGACTTCAGTATTCTACACGTTTACATTTAAGTGAGTTGTTTTCAAGGAGAGCTGAATTCTGGCACATCGCTCTTCTCACTCAGCACCCCAGAAATTCAGAACATATGTTTTCTGAAAGGCCCACTAACAGCTTAACCAAGGGGAAAGGGGGAATTACTTTAATCTAGCATCTCATTAGTGAAGAGGAGATCCAGGCAACTGGCTTCAGTTTGCACACTGACTACACTCAGTTTCTCAGTCTCCATTTTCTTTTAAAGTGCCTTTTATGGCTATAAAAAAGCGCAGTGCACCAAGAGTTGAGGAAAGATCTGGAATGTATGTGGAGGAGTTGCGCAGTGAATTGGTTCCACTGCGAGGCACCAGTGTAACTATCGCTGGGGTCTGCTTGTGCTTGGCTTTGCTCTTGAGGGCAACTTGCAGTCAGTGCGGACAAACTCTCAGCTTGAGTCTCAGGTTTTTGCAGCTCCTACCACAACAACTTCGGGCCCCCAGATTTAAACTAAACTCTGGAGCAATTCCTGTCTCTGTGCAGAGATCAGTTTTGATCTGGTCTGAAGACAGTTGATGTGAACAAAACTATTTGCAAGCTGAGTAGGTTTAAGAATGTCCCTGATGAGCATAGCTGGTGTTTTCCTTAGGTTGTGAAAGTATTCAGGAAAATATTAAATCCATCTTAGCTCTGTTTTTTCTGTTGCCCCTATACTGAGCAGTGCAGTTTTGTCAGGATGAGGAAGAACTTCTCTTGGAAGCGGCTCTCTTGGCCACTTTCCCAACATGTTCACATGAATCTGGCCAATGCCTGGGCAAGGTGTATGATGTTGATTCACGAGAGATCTGCAAGTTTGAGTGCGTATCAACAATCTCATCCTGGAGGCAAAACACGTCCTTGACTTTCTCCTGGCACTATGCTTGCATTGCTCAGTAAAAGTAAATGCTCTCTAATGGTTCTGTGTGGTTGAAATGAGCTGTGGCTCACTGGAGCGAGTACACATGGAAGTGCAGTACGGAATTTGGTGTTACGTGTGTTCAGAAAGCAGGGATGATTGTGAAACCATTCTTAAGCTTTAGAGGTATCGAGGGCATAAGAAACTATCTTTTTTTTTTTAAAAATACAGATTTGTTCCATTTAATATCTAGACTAAAATTCTTTAAAAACCAAAAAGAAAACCCCATTAAAAGTAATTCTGACCTTGTGTAAAAAAAACCAAAACCAAACCAAAGAGTGAGAGTGTGAAAAGGCTCCTGGGGATTTCAGACATGCTTTTGATTTTGAGGGGAATGTGCGCACAGCCTGCTCGGTAACCCTGAAGTGTTTGGTCTTGTTTGTTTTACAGATAGTACTTTCATTGGCTAAAATTTCACAACAGATAGTCTTTTCCTTTTTGTTTAAAAAGCAGAATAATCATGTGATATGAGCAGAATATATACATTAAAAAGTTGGCTCAAAATGTTTTTCACTCTGCTTATGAAGTAGTTCTATAAATTGTATTATTCTGTTATCATAGCCGTGGGAATATCTGAAAATTTATACTAAAATCCCCTAAATGAAAACTTTGAATTAATACATGCATATATAAAACAAATTACATTTTTTCACCATACTGAATTTCACTTTAGTGTTCTCTCTTAAGCACCCTGGCTTATTATGAGTGCTGGCTAGTTTGGTATTGATTGCCAAAGAAAATTACACAGTGTAATATCTGCAGCTCTCTGAGGTTTGTTAATTCTTCACTTTGAGTGGAGAGGGTTTGGAGCTGTGGCTGGGGTTCCAAGCATGGACATGAACTGGCTGTGACACAGGCTCACTTCTTCTGCGTGTGGACGCAGGGAGTAGGTACACTGCCACAAAAACTAGCTGTGATGACAAAGTCAGTTCAAGTGTGAAAAACCAAGCTAAATTATTTAACTGTATTTGTATCAAGACTATTTTAGTTGGTCTGTTGGCTTCTAAGAGGAGAGCAGTTTAATAAGCTTACAGCCCACCCGTGAGTAAATGGGGATCACAGTCCCCTGGGGAAACATTTATTAGAAGTTTGCTTGAGTTATTTTCTTCAGAACAGTGAATACTGAAATCCAGTAAGACATACTGAAATGAATCGCAATGACTTGTACTCATGCAGAGTAACATCTTACTTTATACGGGGTCCTTATGGATCACTGCTCAGTGGAGAGTTGAATGGCACGACCTGCTTTACCCCTGGGAGAGGGGGACGAGACCAGTGCTGCTGGAACTGGCAGAGGGCACTGCCTGAGATGGCTCTTTCTGATGAATGGCTAAATGAAAAGCAACCAAACGCCAGCAGTGAGAAACAAAAGCCACAGCCTGTGACAGCCCTCTCCCCAGGGGTGGTGCTCCTCAGAGCACTGTGCCTTCTGTGAATGCAGATGTTTGGTCTTGCCATTCACCAGCAATGACCCCTGGGACACAGCCCCTCATGGAGCACAGCTATTGTGCTGCAGAATGCCAGAGCCCGTTCTGAAGATGCTTTGAGTGGAAATTGGGGTCTTATTTACTGCTGGAGGATTGTGTTTTATCTGTCTAGGGCTTAGAGAAGAAAAAGTGATTGATAATGGGGAGCACTTTGCCCTTCTGCATTGCTTTCTTAGCCTTTAGGACTCCAGTAAGCTGCAGAAATTGTCTTACTTGGGATAGAAGTTCATAGGCAGATATGGACTTAGAGCACATGGGAGTGTTTCTGGTAATCTGTTCTTGCATGGAATTAAATGATGATTATTAAGAAAAAATCTTAGGCCAGGGAGGAAAGAAATGAAACTGAGATTTTAGCTCTGAGAAGCTTGTCAGCATTAAGTCTGAGCAATTTCAGTGTGACAGGCAACTGTGGAAACCCACCCAGATCTAGTTACAACTTGTTGGGGTAATAGCTGTCTACTTTCACATAATTTAGTTTTCAAAAAAATCGCTTTTGTGGCTTCTAATTTCACGCTTAGACTGTGCTCAAATGTGAAAGTATTTATAATTGCTTGAAAATGGCACACCAAGCATAACCTGCAAAACTAATTTCTCCCAGTAAATACGCCAGGTACATGGTGTGATTCTTGGGGTTGTCCTTTGACAGTCCAGGAGCTGGACTTCGATGATAGTGGTGGGTCCCTTCCAACTCAGGATATTCTACAATTCTTTGATACAGGTGTGCTTCAGCACACAAAAAAACCCCTAGATAAGTGCAGCCAGCTGTTTGAAGGAGGTATGTGTAATGATGGTGTTTTGGTTGGGTTTTTGGTTTTTTGGGGGTTTTTTTGAGATGCATAGATTTTCACAAGGTACCTTGGAGGCCTTGTTGCAAAGTCACTTGTTTTATCTCTGTGTAGGTTTTCTTCCTTTCAAGTAAAGGAAAAATTTACCCTCCCAAAAAGATGAAATTAAATTCTGGTTGTGTTAGGACTAGTCAATGATTCATTGATCAGGAACTGAAGGAGGTGCTGTCTTGACATCATCATCTTTATCTTGCACACGTTAGCTGCTAGTTTGACAAAATCTCAATATACGCAAACTTTTCCTCCCTGTGCAGAGTGAAGATTTCCACATATATACACAGTACTGCACCAACTACCCAAGGTAGGAATTATGGGTTCCCTTTCTTCCTTTGTCCCTTAGCCAGTTCATGTAATGCAAGCTACAGTCTATGAAAAAAAAAAAAAAAAAAAAAGCCAGCCTCTCCCCTTCCCAAACTGGAAGGGGAGTCACAGAGTTTACTTTTTATGTAAAAAAGAAAAAAATTGCAATACTTTAGAAAAAATGCTTACCTGAAGTTTTGTTTTGTCTATTCTTGTGGTTCATTGCTTTATCCTTCTTTAGAAAATGATGGTCTTATTCTGCAATGCTACTTGTGTAATTACCAGTAGGAGAGACTGGTTGCATGTCAAGGGGAAACAGCTGAATGCACAAGATAAATAAAAAAAAGGCCAAGCCAAACAACAGAAACAGCAGTTATTAGAATGGGAACCTGCTGCCCCTTTTTACAAGCTAAAAAGGAAACAATTCTTTACTTTACCTACAGTCTTATAGAAACAGAGTGTCTTAAAGCTGTGTATTGATATTTTCAGGTCTGTGGCTGTGCTGACAGAGTGCATGAGGAACAAGGCACTGGCCAAGTTCTTCAGAGAGCGGCAAGAAGCACTGCAGCATTCTCTGCCCCTGGGCTCTTACCTTTTGAAACCTGTCCAACGCATCCTCAAGTACCACCTGCTTTTGCACGTAAGAAACGTATTTAATTTAGGGCTGCTGCATGTCAGAATTCCTCCCTCTGGTACAAGGCTTGGTGGTTAGAAAGGTTCTGGTTTTCCTTAAATGCTCTTCCTTTTGCGGGTATTTGATTTCTACATGTGGAGACTTTCTGTCTTTGTCACTTCATACCATATGCATCGGTTTGGAGTGGGTAATTTATGGTTATTATTTTAGACACATTGAATCAGTCTTTGCATCCAAATAATAAGCACTTTTTTTGAAGACTGGTCTGTAATTCTGAAGTTGTCAAAAAATTCTTGTCATGATTAAACAGTTTTGTACACAAATTTATTGTTCCAGTGAAGAACGGGGTTTTTCCACATGTTGCAATGGTGGGGGTGGTTGAAAGAAGGACTAAATACATATAAACACTCTGACTGCTAAGAATTTTGTGGAGAGGAATGATGGAGGAAGTGGGAACTCTTTCCATACTCAGTGAATCGAGTTAAGCAAGTTTCGGAAATTCATGCTTTATTGTTAACATTTTCCACATATGTTTCCTATTAGAGAGTCATGTTCTAGTGAAGTGTAAAGACACTGATCCTTATTTAAAATGCCTGGTGCTTTTCTACTCTCCGACTGTAAAGTAGTGCCTGGTGTAATTCCATCAGGGCTTTGTAAGTGTATAGATATGTTCTGTGTTGCAGGAAAGCCATTAAATGCTGTCTGAAAAGTCTCCTGTCAGTGTGCTGCGCTCTCTTTCCGTGCCTCTCTGCTCACATTGGCTGCTGCAAGCGTACTTGCTGCTAAACTGACCCCAAAGGCTTGACTTTGTTCCTCATCTTGTGTTACTCAGGTTGATGGCAACATCATCATTGCATCAGGAACAAAGGCAGGAACATTACCTTTGAGCGATTGTGATGCAAAGCCAAAACAGTACAGATAAAAACATAGTATTGTGTTCGGCTGGGAAAGTTCACCTAGGAATAAGGGGACTTTGGTATTTTCCCTTTGTTGTAGGAAATAGAAAACCACCTTGACAAGGACACTGAGGGCTATGATGTGGTGCTGGATGCCATAGATACCATGCAGAGAGTGGCATGGCATATAAATGACATGAAGAGGAAACATGAACATGCCATCAGGCTCCAGGTGAGTTCCCAGAGAGATTTTATGGGTGTTTGTGAGCTGGTTTTGTCAATATATATGCAATTAACATTTTTTTTAGTTTATCTTTTCTTTTAATCTTTGTCAGTCATAATTTAGACTCCTGTTGAGCATGCCTGTGGCTGTTTGATCTTGGAAACCATGGTCATAACTGCTGCAGGAAAATCTCAGACATCTCTAACCTACAAGCAGCATCCTGTAAAGCATTTATTTTGCAGTAATATGGAACTTAAGATAACTCTTCTTTCTTCCTTTCCCTCAATTGTACAGCACTGCTGTACAACCCTAGGGCATGGCTTTGTTCACAAATCCTGTGGTTTCCGATTTCTTCCCTTTGTGCTGATTAATTTTGTTTTGAGGCATTTCTTTTGCTGATTCTTGTTTAAGTGCTTTCCTCTCGGGTTTTAGAAGACCCATTATCAGTTGCTTTGTGAAAAGCATAAACCTAGAAACATGATACTCAGAAAAACTCTAACTTTGCTTCAAATGAAGATTTTTTGGGGAGAACAAACAAAAGCTACACCCTGAGTAAATTTTGGCATTAAGAGCAAGCTCTTTTGTAGAATTTTTGCTCCCATTCTGTTTCCATGTTCCCAGTGAATCACACTTTTATGTTACATTTTCAATATTTATATTGCTTTAAGAAAATTGGGGAGATTTTTTAGTGTATAAAAGGGAGTAATAAGCTTATCCCATTTCAGAAATACGTATCGTGTGATTCTTTGTCCATTTTATTTTCTTTTTAACATAAATTAAATTTATTCACCCTTTTTGTGGTTTTGTTCTTTTTTCTGTTTTGGAGTTTTTTTTAATGATTGTTTATTTTTTGTGTTGCTGTTATTTATGTGAAAGGAAAATTTGACATTGTGTTGCCTGCAGCAGGGTAACCTTTGCCACACATTGCTGGAAATGCATGCTAATGACTTTTAACAACAGTCTGCTATAAATCTGAGTAATTATATTTGGCAATATACAGGGGTTAAATGCTTTTGGAGAAAACCCTTTTTTTTTAATTTATTGAGCTCAGCTGGCAAATGTATGGGGTTGTGGAAAATGTTTATGTTCATAGTTCCCCTTTAAAAAAGCAAAACCTGTTTCTGCAGCCATAGGGATAGGCCTTCTGCAAGCTCTCACACTGCCATGTGGCCTGTAAGGCTGCAAGTACTGCAACAGCCATTCCTGCACAAAGTGTCCCTCGACAGTGGTGGACTTGATCCCTGTGCTGTGTCCTGACTTTTAAAGTTCCTGGAGAAATCTGAGCCAATGCATCTTTTAATTTTTTTTCCTTTTTTTTTTTTTTAACAGCTGTCTGTATAGTCCAAAGTGGGTTGCTTTGGGGTTTTATTCGTGTGAACGCTTTAGCCTGCATTGATGCTTCAAATGGAATGGATGTTTTCCAGATGAAAGCTGTATTAAAGTGTAATGTCCTGGAGGGGCCAACCTAGGATGAGGCAATTTGTGCCTGCTTTGCTAATGCTGCTGGGTTTAAAGTCTGATGGATGTTTTTAAAGAGTTCCCTAGCTAAAGCTTTAGCCTGCTTTTAGAATTCGATGTCCCATGTTTAAGTCCTATGTCATTGCCACTGACAGAAAACACATGAAATTTAAGGAAGCATAATAGCCATAGCTAAGTGACACAGCCTTATGAAGATGTTCTTAGATGTTTCTCCAACCTTTTTTTTTTTCTTAAGTAATGAATAAGGTGAGAAATATCTGTGGTATTGTAGCGGTTTGAGCCAAAAGGAAGAAAAACCTGAAGAGCAGAAAGGGGTATCAACCCATGACAGGTATCCACACAAATCATTAATATACAAGCGAATATTGAGATGTTCAGTTGACAGAATCACTTGAGGACCTTCAGTCTTCTGAGAATCAGCTCTTCAATCCAAACACCTCACAGAAGCATTTTCTGTGATGGGCCTTTGGGACATGGACATGGCATTATAATTCATTTGGTGGGAGACCACACAACTTCAGGAGGATACCCAGGGTGAGAGGGAAGTGTTAAAAGGGATTGTTTGGGGACATAGAGGAGAGCGTGAGAGAGATGATGACTGACTTACAAAAGATTTTCCCTCTCTGGAAGCAAGAGGAGCAGAGGTTGTTCTCCTTCATTACAGGCTGCCCCAGGGAGGTCAGGGCTCTTTGCTGGGTCCGTGCAGAGGCAGTAACCAGGACGCAGGGCACATTTTAGTCTGGGCTTTGCAGTGAGCCTCCAAGAACCTGGTTGCAATGTTACACATAACCTACCAACCTCAGTATTGGTGTCTCGTGACTTTCCACTGTTGGATGCTAAACATTATATAGGGAAGTGGGAATGGCCTCAGCAGATTGTTTGGGTCTTTTGTTTCAACAAGATCTCTGAAATTAATTTTGGTTATTGTTCTTTGTTCTGTTGCAGGAGATACAGAGTTTGCTCACTAACTGGAAAGGGCCAGATCTCACAAGTTACGGGGAGCTGGTGTTAGAAGGGACATTCCGCATTCAGCGAGCCAAAAATGAGCGCACGTTGTTCCTCTTTGACAAGATGCTGCTAATTACAAAAAAGAGAGATGAAATGTTTGCATACAAAGCTCACATACTGGTATGTCAGAGATCAGGTGGTAATGTGCTGTCTACAGGTCTCCCTAAAACTCCTCTATGATTCACATTGTTTCCTCTCTTCGTTGCAGTGTGGAAACCTGATGCTCGTTGAAGTAATACCAAAGGAACCACTTAGCTTTAGTGTCTTCCACTACAAAAATCCTAAGATGCAACATACTGTCCAGGTACGAACAGAAACCTCCCTGCCCACTGGGTAACCTTAGGCCGATGTCCATATGCTGTTTATGACTCTGCATAGCGCAAGAATGCATTTTTCTTATGGTGCCCAATTTTTTTATCAGGCAAAGTCGCAGCAAGATAAGCGCCTTTGGATTCTTCACTTGAAGAGGTTAATTCTAGAAAATCATCCTGCTAAAATTCCTGCCAAGGTAAAAAAAACCCCAAAACCAACCAATCAACCACACAAAACCCCCCAACAACATCAAAAGACACTTCCTTCCTGTGTACTAACACAAAACAATCTTGTTAGCTGCAAGATACATGCAATGTACAGAGTTTAGACTCCAGGATGTTCATTAACATGTTGTTTCCTTATATCTTTAAAAGTTCCTCGGAATTAATGGGAAAGTTCCACTATAATTACCTGCAGGGCTTGGTATGGGAGTAGAAGAATTTAACTGGGTTAGCAACATTTCCCTGCCAAGACATAAGTAATGGAGGTCAGAAATCTTGACTCTAGGAGCACATCTTAGCTTGATGCTGCCTGTCTGCAGAGCACTGAGAGGTACTAATTGCAGGACTGTAGATGTTTTTAATTTTAATCTGTCTTGGTTAGGCATTGTAGCAGTGAAGCCATTGGCAGCACACACTTCACTGCAACTACACCCGCCCATCCTGAACCCAGCATCCTTAGCTGGAACATCTGGCCGTTTTTGGTGAGATAGCTAGCAAGCTTTATGCCAGAAAAAACAAGGCACTGATATCATATTTGTAGCTATATTTTCTCAGAATAAGGAAATTTCCTCCTCTTATTCATGAAATCCAGTCTTAGAGCTTCAGGTGATGCCTCCCAGTGTAACATAACAGCACCCCTCAAAGGGGGTTAACCCTAGTTAGCTCTTGCCAAGACACAGCAGACACTGACTTGTGCGGAAACAGGATTTTTTTCACACTGAGTTTACTTTTGGTTTTTCAGTTTCCCTAGCTGTTTTTTCACTCAGTTTTATGCTGAAATGGCTAAAAAATGTTACCTGTGACTGACACGCACCGTACTGTGCTAACACACATTTTCAACAGTGTAACAAAAAGAGACTTACGGGCGAAAAAACCCTGGCAGGTCCTATTGCTAATTCTCCTCTTATCTTTTTGTTGACAAAGTCTATTGAAGGTATAATGTTTATGCTAGTATCCATACTTACACTGTAAATACTCAATGCAGCTTATTAAGTTGTTAAAAAAATAAGAATCACAGCATGATCCCAGCCTTTGTATCAATTTTTAAAAATTTCTTATTCGATTTTTTTTTAATCTGTGGAAAAAATGTGAAACCAAAAGTATATTCTGCTCAGAGAAACAATTTCACTTGAGAAAGGAAAAGTCTAATGAAACAAATCTCTGAGGTTATCGGCACATTTTAAACTTTTTTTTTCTGTCAAACTGGTAATTGCTTGTTGTGAGGCTTCTGTCTGCCCAGCTTTTGGAGAATTTAATTGTAGTCCACATATGACGCCTGGTGGAAAATTACTGAACTGCACCTGTAGAAGGGCAAGCAGCCTAGATGGGGCATTTCAGTTTAGATTATTTTCTTACTTAGTAGCTGATATGCTTCCTAAAATATCCGGATTTTTTTTCTATTAAAAAAAAAGGGACAAATTTTAAGCAATCAGGAGATGCTCTCTATCCTGCATCAATCTTTCTTAAGCCAAATTTTGACTTTTTTAAATAGCTGTTCCCCAAGGAAAATCTTGAAGGAAGAAAGGTTTATAGCATTTTGTACACCAATAACTTGAGTTAAAAATATAATACGGGAGTTAAAGTATTTGATAATGCTGCTAACCATGTTTATTAGTTCCCAAATTAAACTTGTTATTTGCATATAAGCTCACTACTATCTGTAATATGCAATAAAGCTTGCACTGCTACTAACAGTTTTAACTTCATTTGTTATTTTTCCTCTTCCAGGCCAAGCAGGCAATTCTTGAAATGGATGCCATACGTAAGTTGGCTCTTTTTCACTTTTGTTTTAAAAGCTAATAAAACCATCTTCAAAATTTTGGCTTTAGCTGTTGGTTTCACATGAGATGGAAGGAGGCCAGGCTTATGTTCCTTGAATTAAAACCCTGCTGGGAAAGGCAAAATTCAATGCAGATCCTTTCGAGTTTGTTGGGAAGGCTCTGACTGAGAAACTGGTGAACAGACGTGATGGTGGTGGATAAATGTTGCTGGGTTAGTCCTCTGGAGCCAGGCACAGCTACGTTGGCAAAGCATTTCCATGGCCGCCTGGGTAACAGCTACCTGCATAACAGCAGCCTGTCTTGCTTGGGTAGCTTCAGGCTCTGATGAGGTGCAGCTGTATTAGTCACAAAGGGACCGTGGCACTGCCTCCGAAGAGAGCTGCCAAGGTGTGCGAAGTGCCATCCTTGTCACTCTCTTATTCCCTCTGCTTGTTCCACAGATCACCCAGGCTTCCACTATAGCCCTGAGGGAGAAGTGAAATCGTCGTACCAGCCTAAGGAAGGCACTGCTCCTCACAGAGTAAGAAGGAAATCAGGTGAGTAGTCTCATTTACCCCCTAGATGACAAAAGGAGAAACAAGCAGGGTTGTTCTGGGAATGGGTTAGGCTGGGCACATGGAATTGGTTTTTAAGCTGCACTCCAGGCAGATTTAGCATGGCACAGTATCTCTCAGATAGATTCAAAGAATGAAGTATCTTTTTAATCATTTGGGTTTTTT
>VYZQ01009536.1:71189-113520 GCA_013400655.1 Mystacornis crossleyi
GAACTGTAGGAAAAAGGTTTCACTGGAATCCACTGGGCTGGAGAGCCAGTTTCAAGAGTCTATTGAACCAGCCTACAGCAGTGATCAGGATGAAAACCTTCAGACTTCTGCTACGGAACAGATTGATGCTGATGATGAAGAAGAGTCTGAACAGGTAGGAAAAAGAGGGGAAAAAATAAAATCATTTTTTCCTGGGGAGAATGGAAGAGGGATTAAAACTATATGTGAAACAGCCGTTAGGCAGGAATGCATTGCAAGTGTTTACAACTTTCTCTCCTTAGAAATATTTTTAATGAGACTTCACACAACACTCACTTGCATTTTAATGGAGAAGATGTAAAAGTAGCCCCTATACAGAGGGAGAAATCCCCACTGCTTGAATGAGATTTTACTTAGTCCTTTGCAGTCCTCAAACCTAGTTGTGACAGAAAAGTTTCACC
Organism: Mystacornis crossleyi; assembly: GCA_013400655.1. Taxonomy (NCBI): domain Eukaryota; kingdom Metazoa; phylum Chordata; class Aves; order Passeriformes; family Timaliidae; genus Mystacornis; species Mystacornis crossleyi. The sequence continues at coordinate 71,630 of VYZQ01009536.1, forward strand.
TGTTGCACACAACTGGCTTTTCCTTGCTTCTTCAGCTGATGCCATGAAAAACCTTTTTAGGCTACATGCAGAGACAGTGCCTTCAAAGCAAGGACTTGAATATTAAGTTAAGATTCAGGCACCGCTGCATGCGATGGGATGTTTCTTGATCTGCGAGCCTCTGGCAGTAGCTATTAACATGTGAACTTGAATATGAGAAGTTTTGAGTAGGATTTCTGAAAATTAGAGTCTTTATCTGTTACTACAGCACAGATGGTAGTCTTTCCCTCTCAGTATGATGTTTCCACACATACGTAGTACCTTTGAAAGACTAAAAATCCAACTGCAAAATGTGGCTATATTAAAGAATCTAGATTTTCAGTTTATTTGGTTTGGTTGATACTGAGGTCATATCCTTGTGTGGTTCATTTATTTTGTGAAATATCTAAAACCAGTTATTGAAATTCTTTTTGAAGCTATGCATTTCCTCTTTGAAATCACACTATTTGCATTATAAATATTTTGACAAAATAGTATCTTGTACAAATGTAATGGAGTGCCTTTTAATTCTCCTTCTTGCTGACATAAGTGAGAACAAAAGAAAGAGAAAGCACAAAAAAATACCACCAAAAATGTATTAGTGGTTACTACTAGATGTGGCAATGATACTTTTACAGGTTTTCTAAGCTCTCGATCATTCTTGTAGCAGTGCTCTGACAACTCATAAGCTGTTTCAGCTCCCAGTGTAGATCCCTGACCTGTTCTAGCTCATAATAATTCCTCTGATTGTAGACTATACAAAGAACTGTAGACTCTATTGCCCTTCCCCTGTTTTTTTTTTCTTTAAAATCACAGCAAAACTCACTGCAGAAATCGAAAGGGGGAAGAAAAAGACTTAATAGTCAAGCTGCTGAAAATGTTGAAAAACGGAGAAGTCTCAATCTCAATAACTGTGAAATGCAGGTATGTAGTTATTATTTTTTATATCTGTTTTGCTATGCATCTAAGGTATGTCAAAGAAATCTGTTTTCCCGAGGCTGACAGATACATCATCTTCTGTTTATGTCCTGTATTTATGTTCATATCTATGATGAAAGACTGTTCTTTTGGGGGCTGGGAAAAACAAGTAACTAACAAAACCAATCAGCATTAACTTAAGACAAAAAGAATTCTCTTTCTCTCTCTCCCAAACTCTGGCCAGCAATCTCTAAAGCATCCTTTATATTGGCATTAGTGAGCCTGTGGCCTTACTGTAAATTAGATCTGGATGAAAATTTACACTAAAAAGAAAAAGAAATTTTCAGTGGCATGTGCTATGGAGAGCGTAAGATTCCTTTCTGCTAGGGTTATAGGCAAGGAAAGGGAGGACAACAAAAGTTTTGGCACAAGTTCAGAGTCAGATTAGCTTAATCCAACTGTGAAACTGCAGAGTTAGCATAAAAGGTTTAATCTAATTCCTGCCAAACAAATTTGGCTTTAATTACTCATGCATTAACATAAGCTACTGTCTTGTATTTGAAGTAAGATGTTATTAAACACCACGAGTAAACTCTGAGCCATGGTAAGGATTAGGAGGCAGAATAGTCTGGCACTGCCACCTTGGCTCCCTTGCTCTCTGTTGAGAGGGAGTGCTCACCCTGCCCATCTCCACAAGATTCCAGTGCTGCAGGACACACTGGTGCTATGGCAGTCCTGTGAAAAGAGGGAATTGCTGTATTATTACAGGGATATGCTAATGTTACCTGCAAATTTCAAATCTCCACAGAACTCCAAGGACCCTTCAGATGAAGAGTCCACCCAGCTGAATACTGATCTTTCATTTTCCTGCACGGCTAGACAGCCGCAGTCTCCTAGACAATTCAGCACACCCCAGAGCAACTCTCTGATCATGAATATCCTGGGGGGAAGTACCTCTGTCAGAAACATCTGGACAGACCATCAGATCAGGCAGGCATTGTTTCCCAGCCGGCGCCCACCTTATGAGAATGAAGATGATGAAGATGATTATCAGATGTTTGTACCATCAGCGTCTCCATCCAACACAAGTTCAGCTCCTGGTGGAGAAAGGAGGGGTTCTTCTGGGCGTCCGTGCAGCTGGCACTTGGGGCAAGTGCATCAAAATGAGACTCCCAGTCCCACTCGTCACAAAATTGTTAGACGGGCCAGTAGTGCTGGTGAAAGCAACACGTGTCCAGCCAGTGCCAGGTATAAAACAGGGGAGCGTGGTTCTCGAAGGGAAGTGAAGATAGCAGAGGGGAGCAGTAGGAATGCATATCCCGAATCTTCAGAGGAGCTGACTATCGATGATATTGAACATGTTTATGATAATATCAGCTATGAAGACTTAAAGCTGATGGGTCTGACAAGAAGGGAGGAGACACCCCGTGGTCCCCAGAGATCTGCTAGAGACTCTTTGTATGAGGCTGAAAGCAAAAGCAGCTCAGATTCACCTTCCAAAAAGAAAACAGCAAATCAAAAGAGGACCTCCATTCATGCTAGTCGGGAGGAGATACTACTCAGTAAAGAAGCACCAACTTCAAGTTTGGATGAGCTCAGGATTGTTGAAGACAACATCTATGACACCATACTGCTTCCAGAAACATCACTATTGAATTTTAAATGTGACCCCTTAAAATCCTCTAAAAGGAGGAGTTTTTTGGAAAAAGACTTTGCATATTGTGACAATCTACGACATTTTGTTTCCGAGGAGAGTCTCCAGTTCAGTGAAGATGAAAGTCCTTACCATCGTGTTCCTGTTGACAATGACTATTTGAGCTTAGTAGATAGCTCTTCCAACTCTGACTCGCTGTCGCATAAATCTGCTGCAGATAAACTCTCAGAAGAAGTAGATGAGATTTGGAATGACCTGGAGAACTACATCAAGAAAAATGAGGAAAAGACAAGAGACCGTGTCCTTGCAGCCTTTCCTGTTTGTAAAGATGACATGCAGGAAAGGCTGCATGCTGGCAGCACACCTGAACTGAGTAAAGATGCAGAGCACTCACTGTCTACTCTCTCTCTGCCAGAAACTCCTATTTTCCCTAAAACTGTGAAGCCCAGGGCTGCCACCATAAGTGAGGCTAATCTCAGGCTTGAGGACACTACACCATGCAAGGAGAACTCTTTTATGAGACTGAACAGATCTTCCTTCTCCAGTGAGATGCCTTTTGTAGATTGTCCATATGAACCGGCCAGTAGTGTTCTGTCCAGCGCACCTACAGAGGGTGTGGAAAATGACTTGGCTGTTATTGATAAAACAAAGAACAGAGTTTTTATGATGGCAAGGCAGTACAGTCAAAAAATTAAGAAGGCTAACCAGCTTTTGAAAGTTAAAAGTCCAGAGCAGGAACAGCCAGCTAGCAGACAACAGAAACTGAAACACAAAGATCTTGCCGCTATTCTGGAGGAGAAGAAACAAGGAGGTCCTGCTATTGGTATGTTAAAAACATTTCTGTACAGATACATTGCTTTAGTAACTTTCAGTGAACTTTGTGTTCTGAACTGGAAGATTATGAATTTTCCTCACCTTGGTCATTGAGTATCAGGATTGTATTTTCTGTGCTACGACTGAAATGAATTTTCTCAGACTGCTTTAACATGAATAGTCCTTTATATCTCATTTCTTATTGTTACTTGATAACTTTGGGAAGAAAGAGTGGGGCAGTGTCAGGAAAGAGAAATTCAGCTGAGGCTGGAAGTAGAAATCATGCCTGAAGCACTACTGGCCTCTCTACAGAAAAGCAGTTATTTCCTTTAATAGCATGATCTTCAGAGTTTGACTAAAGGATTTTTTCAAGTTGGTTTGCCTTCTAACAAGTCACATACACTTGCTCAGGTACCATTCAGAATCATACCCATAAGCATAAGGAATGTGGTCAGATAAGAAAGAGCCAATAGTCTTGCTGTAGCTAATGAATGGCAAAGTCAGGGATATGCAACAGCGCTGGAATTATTTTTGTCATGATCAGTTGAAACAAATTGAAGACGTGAAGCCAGCAGACTCCATGCACTGGAGTGTCATTCTTGCCTTCTTGTGATATTTTTAAAAGTCCCTAAATACTTATTTACCAGGCCATTTTTAGAATGTTCTGTTCTATTTTAACATGAAACAAGCAGCATATTTTTGGAACCATGTGCTGCATTGTGTCCTGCATGACTGTTCACTGTAGCAAGATATTTTATGCTTCTTTTCCTGAACAAAGTGTACTGAAATGTGATGGAAAGGCCTTTACAGCTTCCATTGTCTGCAAAGTAACATGAAACACAACTGAAAGCTCTTCTCTACCGATACTAAGTGTTTTGAGATTTAAAAATTTTAACATGTTTAATTGAAATGGATTCCTTGTCTCTGCTAAGTTAATTCTCTCTTCTTTCCAGGTGCCAGAATAGCTGAATATTCCCAGCTTTATGACCAAATTGTCTTCAGAGAGAGTACTCCTAAGGTCCAAAAGGAAGCTGGGGCCACTCCTCAGGAGCCATCAGCTGGGAGGTTTTCCACACCCATGGCCACATCTCCTCCCTGTTCCCAGCCTGCCAGTGAGTGCTCAAGAGCAGAAGATTGGCTTTTGCATTCTACGTACAGCAATGGCGAGCTGGCCGACTTCTCTCCGTGGCCTGAATCCCAGGATCCAAAGTCCAAGAACTCGTACACAGAAGCTGGTACGAAAAGCAATTCAAAGCAGTTGCCATCAGCTGGCTCGGTGCCTTCCCTTCAGATTTCCAACCGTTTGCATGTCCCAGCACAGAGGTGGAGCACCATTATAAGCCAACCGAACAAAGAGAACTTGCATCAAGATCACGTCTATAACTCTCTGGGGAGGAGAGTAAGCAATGTAAAACCACAGGCATACAGCAGGTCACAGTCCTCATCCTCAATCGTGGTCAACAGGTCTGGAGAATCAATTGTATATAATAATGAAATTGATAAGAAAAGGCTCCATTTGAATAGGAACTTTAGATTCAACAGCCATCAAACTCCGGGAATTGCTTCAGGATGTACAGGGCCAGAGATGAGAAAGCAGATCCCTGAAAACTGTTCAGATATGATTCTGCAGGATTCTCAAAAGGTCCTGAGAGTGAACAGAGCCTCCCCTCTGACAGCACAAATGGCCACTCAGAACTATTTTTTGAATTTCAAAGATTCTGAAGAAGGAGAAGGGGATGATGATGACTATGTTGAAATAAAGTCTGAAGATGAGGGATCTGACTTGGAGACTTCTCAGAACCAAACAAGGAAATCAGATCCTAAACTGCGTAACACAGATGCTGTTCCTTCTGAAACATTCTGTGGCAAAACTGTCTCCTGTACTCCTGCTAAGTCTGCCAGCAGCAAACATGCACTTACCCCGTATCTGACTGCATATAGTGATTCGGATAAACTGAATGACTACCTGTGGAGTGTACCATCTCCTAATCAGCAGAATATTGTCCAGTCTTTAAGGGAAAAGTTTCAGTGTCTCAGTTCAAGTAGCTTTGCTTGATGCTTTCAGTAATTTTTAGCTGTACTGCCTTATCATGACAGAGTATATACTAGGACAATCAGTACTGGCATCATGTATTTCCATGATATTACACTATCAGGCATTGTATCGCAATAATATTGTAAATAGATGTGAAATGTATCTTTTAAAAAATGGTTTAGAATCCTGGATGTGAAAAAGGCCACATGTGCACTGTCTGGGGTCTCTCTGTAGCACATGTAAACTTCTCATCTCCTACCGAACCTTCACATCTCTTCCTTTGTTAGGTGTGATACCCCCTGATCCTTGCCATCGAACCAGGTGTGATGCCATTTGACTCTTAAACCATTTTATCAGATGGAAACTTTAGTGTTTAGACTTTCCAGCTGGTGTCCAGTGTTCTGCATCCAAAATACCTGCTATATTACTCTGCTTACATACAGGAGCATTTAGCTGGGCAGCTGCTCCTGTGACTGTGCAGATTTCTGAGCAGGGTTCTGGTTATTACACCAACAGGCTACATGTGCAATGGCACATACTTTTTTTGCACGTTACTTTTCATCAGACAGATTCCAAGTGTGTGGGACCAATGCATATGCTACATTACTTTAGAGCAAGCTTCTTACATTTCAAAGAAAATCTAGTCCTAGTACTTGTGCCAGGCTGATAGCTCTGTGTCTGAAGCCTCTTCTACTTTCTGGAACTGCATAGGAGGCAGAAGATGGGCAGTGGCTTTTTGAGAACCTGTGGATGTGACACAGTCCTTGCCTGGGTAATGGTTTTGGCAGCAGAAGGGGAGCTGAACTGCTTGTGAAGAGGGCTAGACCAGTTTTGGTACCTCCAGTGATGGAGGTATTTGTGACATGCAAACAAAATCTGAGTATCTTGTAGCTCAGCACCCAGCAGTCAAAAGCTGCTGTGCAGAGTTTGAGAAGAAGCTATGTGTTGTATGCAGTGACCTGCTGGGCATTTGTTCAAGTCCCAGTGTCAGTAACCCTGCGAGAGAATGAGGATTGGCCGGGTTCTTGGGTGAAATACTAATTGTGAGGCACGTTTGGCCCATCGGGTGGTTCACTTAACAGCGGTGATACTGCTGGTTGAGTGACAAGCTGCAGTCCCCAGGGCATGCATCTCCTGTAGCAGGAAGTGACCCTTCCTGACAGAGAGAGGTAAAAGATATATTTTGTAAATCAGTCAGGACTGAGTCTAATCCAATTTATGTACAATAAAAAGTAGCTTAAAAATAAGAATACATTCCATTCTTTTGCAAATAATGTATAGAATAAATGCTACCATTTAGAGCAAGGACAGGCTTTCCAATACCAAGTACTCCCCTTCATCATCTTTGTTGCACAGCTTTGGATTCTGTTACTTGAAAACACTGTACCGAAAGGAAAGACTAGATAGATACATCTACACTGAGCATCTTGTGTGACTGTTGTTCTTTTTTGGTGCTTACATTCTTCAGATTATATGGATAAAGCCAGTACCGAGTTAAACATATCAATAAACAAAGGAATTTCATTGAAATACTATTTTTACTAACCATGTATCACTCCCCTCAGTTACAGAGCACTGTACTTCCAGAACAGCTGATTATTTACTACACTGGTTACCATGAGGAAAACCTGAAGTTATCAGTGTACAGCTAAACACTTGTAGACTAAGATTTGAGGACTTGAATTTATTAGAACCGACTAAATTATTTACCACACGTATCTTGCATTGGCTAGGAGTTGTTATTTTGAGGGCTGGTTGGTCATGGTACTTACTAGCTCATACCCCAGGGATACTTGTTACAGTCAGCACACCCCTTGTGATAGGACCCCTATCTATCTAGTAAAATCCGCCTGAGAAATAATGTTGTACATATTTAAGACGCCGAGGTGTAGCAGAGCCCATATTTATTTAATATAGCTTGTAAAGTATTGTAAATATGGATAGAAGGTAAATCTGTGGGCGCACATCTAGATTTGTTTAAACGGCTTTAGGAGAATGTTTAACTCGCATCTCATGCCATCAGTAGAGTTGGGAGGGAGGGGAAAACAACCAACCAACCAGAAAAAGGGACTTCTACTAGTATTGTAACGTCTNCGCCCGGTAAGAGGCGCACGTGGGGAGGCAGCGCCGGCTGATGCAACCGGGGGGTGCGATGGTGTGGGCACGGAGGGAGGAGGGGTGAGGGGGATTTGGGCGATGCGCCCTCACTGGGTGCGTCGGGTTGGTTTTTGAGGTGGGCTTGCTGGGGGACCCCGTAGTAAAATGCCCCACTTGCCCCAGAACCACTTGGGGGATTTGCTCTGGGTTTTGGTTTCGGGGGCATTTTGAGAGCGGGCAGAGCAGCCGTCATGTGGCGGTGGCCCAGGTGAGGAGGTGCGCAGATGTGTGCCTGGAAAAATGTGTCCCTGGTCGCCCCCTGCCCCTCCCCGTCCCGATTCAGCCTTGGACGGGGTAGTCTGCGACGGCATTAAATTGAACTGGTCATTGGCTTCTCCAAGGGTACAAGCTATCAAAAATCCACTCTAGGCTGTTTTCTTCCGTTTGTCTTCCTTGCTGTGGCGGACAGACAGACGTGTTTCAGGGGGTCTCCTCTTTGCCCAGCTGGGTAAGTATCATCTGCACACGCCAAAGGTAACAGAGGAGAGCTGGCCGCCACTTACCCAGAAATTTTTTNTTTTGAGGGCTGGTTGGTCATGGTACTTACTAGCTCATACCACAGGGATACTTGTTACAGTCAGCACACCCCTTGTGATAGGACCCCTATCTATCTAGTAAAATCCGCCTGAGAAATAATGTTGTACATATTTAAGACGCCGAGGTGTAGCAGAGCCCATATTTATTTAATATAGCTTGTAAAGTATTGTAAATATGGATAGAAGGTAAATCTGTGGGCGCACATCTAGATTTGTTTAAACGGCTTTAGGAGAATGTTTAACTCGCATCTCATGCCATCAGTAGAGTTGGGAGGGAGGGGAAAACAACCAACCAACCAGAAAAAGGGACTTCTACTAGTATTGTAACGTCTGCCAGGGACCATTTCATACTATTTTTAATAAACGTTGAGTATGCAAAAGCTTTGGGTGCTTTTCATTGCGGGGCGCGGAGGAAGGACGGTATCGGCTTCTGCCTGTCAGAGCTGATGCTTGGGGGTGACTTGGACGAGCTTTTTTTTCTTGCAAATAAAGCGGAAGCGAAAGCGGGGGAGCGCCGGGGCGGGGAGCGGGGGCAGGCGGTGCTCCATCCCCGCCCGCCCCCTGGCCCCGTTCCCGCTCCCGCCCCTGCCCCGTGCCCGCCGCCGCGGCTGCCGGAGCGCACCGGAGNTGCCTGGCTGTCACTGGTTTTTCCAAGAAGCAGTGTGCCAAACAGAGGTGCCTTGTCTCCCTTCTGCCAGTGGTTTTGAAAGGCATCCGTGAAAGTGGCTGGTCTGCTACTCTGGGGGCTGGTGTAGCCAGTGTTAAGCCGTGGGAGCCCCAGCTATAAAGGCCTCTGCATCTGTCACTCTTCTGGCCGAGTGTATGGAAGCAAAGGACCCACCTGACCCTAGAGCTGATCCAAGAGTACAGGGTGGTGGTTCCCTGCTGCGCTTTCCATGGTGAGGCTGGACAAGCCTTCTCATGAATTAGCACAGCCTAGCTATAAAGTCTTGGGCATGTCAGAGCAATGCCCCACATAGCTATTAAAAAACCCCAAAACCTTTGGCCTATTAAGGTTTTCTGTAGCTGCCTGCTGTTCACCAGCCCTCGCAGTTCACATCCAACCATGATTTTGGAGATTAAAAGTGTACGCCTAAGCGTTTCTGTTACATCGTTGACTAACGCTGGTTTCTGCCAGCTAATGTTAGGAGGGTTTATTTTGTTAAAGAGTTGCTTGTCACTGTGTTGCAGCAGAGTCACCGAGAATGCAAAGAATTCCTTGGCCTCTCTTAAGAGGGAAAACCCTCGGCTTGAGCCAACGCTTGCCATTATTCAGGTAAAGTATGTCTGTGCTCATTGGCTGTGAGAGATCTCCTTTGGTACCATTACTTGACTGAAACTTCAGAAGCACACGATGCAGAAAGTAATTTTAATCCTTCTTTTTATAAAGAATATTATCTGCTTTATTCTAAAGCAAAGCAATAGGGGGAGGTAGTTCCACCAGATGGTAGGTTGCCCTTCTTCAGGCCTGAAACAGTCACAGCAAACTTCAGACTGTGGGAAAGCTTTGCAGAGGAAGGGAACAGGTTTATCCCTTCTTCCTTTTGCTAACGTTGGCTTCCCTGTTTTAAGTATGGATCACTTTCTCACAGCTTGTCTAAGTTGATTAACTTTGGAGTTGAATTAGTGTTCTCAAACCTTTAGCCTGAAGCTTTTTTTGCAATCCTGAACAAAGTGCTTACATGCCTGAAAACGTGGGCCTCCCACCCCTGAAATAACAATGTCAGGATTAATGAAAGACCCTGTTGCTTCCTGTCAGCCATGTTACCTTTGAGTAGCTGTGGCTCATTACTGTCTTACTGCTCTTATAAGAAGAGGAAAACCACACTAAAAAGTCCCAGTCAGCTCAGAAGAGTCAGAGTGAAATAAATGCCTTGTGTAAAGTGTCAGCATCCTGTAGAAGTAGCAGCACTTTCTGATGAGAAGAAATCTTGTAGTAATTGAGAACCATTGTTTTACTAATGCTGTGAAGAGCTTTCCATCCCACTGATGGTGTCATTTTTGATAGGCAATCAAAATCAGAGATGGGGACTGCTGTCCCTGCAAAGCTAAAGATGTTTGTCCTTAGATGTCATAGGGTTTCAAAGCCACAAAACTAGGGCTGTTTTTCATTCAGAGGGGACCCAGAGCCATGCAGGCAAAATGTTACTGTCCTATGTCCTAGGATGGTGGTATTGGTTTTGAGTGGGCACACACTGGAACTCTGATTCAGTAGGTTTTAAGCTGAAAACCCAACTGTAAATATTTTTTAAGTACTAATAGTGAATCTAATGTAGCAACAGTTTTATTTCAGTAGGTCTTCTAGTGAGGTTGTCTGAACAGGCTCTCCCATCTCTTACCCTCCCTGGTAATTGCAATTAATGTTTTCACAAAGTCCTCTAAGGCTAAAGCTTAAGGACTTTTAGAAAAGCAGTGACCTCTCTCCATCCAATTGCACCATGAGCTGGACTAGGACTGTGATCTACCCCAGCCCAAGGCATCTAAAGAGGCTTCCTTTCAACCACATTTGTCTCCTGGGTCTGGTTTTCTGCATGACCAAATGCGTGGTTTATGCTGGCGCAATGGAAGGGATGTCCCTCTTGTCCCTGTTTACCCCACTTGGTTTGTTTTGCATCAGGAGGTGGCTGTAGGAACATGTGGCCTAGATCCTTCTGGGTGAAATTCACCCAAGCTGTGTTCTCCAGCTGTCAGTCACTCTAGCTCTGGTCTGGTTGTGAGGACTGAAGCAGAGCCCATTTTAAATGTCTATTTGTTGGTGCAAAGAAAGCTTGCTTTGGTATACAAATGTTCTTGTGATGCATTGCTCTACCAGTAATGTGGGCAGAGCTTTAAGATTTGTGCTGCTCCCCATGTGCCACATCTGCCCAGAGGAGCAGAGGGAGGGCAGTGAAATTATCTCCTTTGCCAGCCACTCGTGAGTAGCGGCAGTCAGCATGATAGGGCAGCACTGGGAATGAGGAGTTGCAGGCTGAACCTGCAGTGGAATGATTTTAGGACTGTCCTTTTCCTCTTGAGCCAGCTGAACCTGAATTGATGCTGAAATTGATAACCTGTGTTGCTTATTATCTGTGTTGAACCTCGGTTGGATCTGTGCAACAGCAAAAAATGAGTGGTGGGTGCTTCTTAATTTTTTAGAAGCTGAAAACTAAAATAAGGCATCAGGATGCTGCTTAACAGTGTAGCTGTTGCCCTGCAAAGCTCAGCAAAGCACCACTGGCTCCCCTGCACCCCTTGTCCTGTCCTTGCACCCTGCCAGCTCATGTGCTGAGCTCTGGCCTCATCTGTGCTGCTCAGTGGGTTTTGATAGGAACTGGTTTAGGGCAGGGACTTTCTACACTCGCACAAGGTAAATGTTCACCTGCCAGTGCTACAGCAGCAAGGACATGACAGGGGACAGTGGGGTACCGCCAGTTGCTCCATCCCAGTTAAACCTCTCAAGCAGTCAGTGTGGGGGTACAGTCCCCCATTCACTGGCATAGGGGAGCAGCTGCTGAGCTGTCCTTAGACGTGTCTCTTCTTCCCTCGACACAGTGTGAGCTCTGCACAGTGCCCTCAGTGCAGCAGCCTCTGCCACTCACCACCAGCTGCCAGATTTGGGGAGTGGGATGCTGGCTGGTAGTGCGGTGCCAGGAGTGCTGGCAGTGCAGGGAGGGAGCTGGGGGTTAGAGGGCAAGCCCTCCTTCCCTAACAGGAGTTGCCCCTCTCCACGAAGCCTGTCCTCTTAAATGCTCTTTTTGTCACTGCCAGCAGTCTTGAACTATTTGGGATTAACAGGGATGGCCTGCTTCTTTCTTAGAATTCCGTTTTATTAGTTTGAGTACCTTTAGACACAGACATTGTCACTACATTTCTTGCACAGACATGTGCATTAGTGTACTCACATTTTTAAATGTATTACTTTAAAACTCAGTTTCTGTTTTGTTCCCCAAGGCACATGATGACCATTTGATTCAAGAAGCAAACAAGAACTTTGCCAAAGAGGTAAGCTTTAGCTGATACATGTGCTAATAATCATGGGCTACTTGCCTTTGGTAATTTTAAGTATTTCTTTTGAACAGGTTGGTCTGCGTGTTATTCACATCTGTCTTCCTGAAGGCAGCACCAAGAATGAGGTAAGTGAAATACCTGAAGGAGTGTTCCTTTTTCGCTTTTGTCAAAAACTTGTATTTATTGCTGCCATTCACTATATTTTGACTGACCTCTAGTAACTCAAATTAGGGTTGGGATTTCCTTGGTTTAAATAGCAAATATTACCCCTTACTGGCAAGAATGAGAAAAAAGAGAATTAATGGGCATGTCTGCTGTTCCCTGGCAAGCTGGGGCAGGATAATGTTTTGGGTTTGTGCTTGGTGTTTAACCTCACACCAGCTCAGGTATCCTGTTTCCCACAGTTGCTCTTGTGACTGTACCTGATTCTTGCCCAAATTACTCAGCAAAATGAAAGATTATATGATTATATGGGGAAGGGAGGGGGAAGGGAGAGTGAGGTGTTGAATTTGTCTATTGATCTTTTCATGTTTAGATGATGTATTGAAAAACAAATATTCACCCCCAACTCACTAGAGGCCTGAATTCTCTACCTTGCTGAAGCCACAGCATTTAGTATCAATTGTATTTGAAATATAGAAAACCACTTGAAAGTTGAACCAGTGAAGGAATGTATAGTAAAAGATAACACTGTTCCCAGCTGGCCTCCTTGAGCTTGGCAGGTTTGATAATCCTGCGGGCTTGTGAATTCTATGTACTGTTTTGTTTTTCAGTACACTTTGTTCTTAAAATGTTACTGCCTTGCAGTGTGATCTCAAGAACTGCTTCCAGATACACTGAAAAGAACTTACTGTGAAGTTTTGTAGATTATGGATAGTCAGCTACCCATTTAAGAAGAGTGGGCTTTTGAAATGAAAACAAATACACTTTGTTGCTGGTAAATGTGTTATATCTGTTGAATAACACAGCAGGAAATAGGTAAAATACAGTGACTATGCAGCAATAGTTGCTGTTACTTTGAAGTAGTATCTTAGAAAGTGGTTGAGCTGTGTATTTAAAGAGAAAATCGGGGTATTTCTGTTATTTGAAGGAAGTTACTTCCAATAAAATTCATCATGGTTTGCTTACTCTCTTGCTTACTCACTATCGCAAAGTTTTTTTCATCTGCTAAAATCCACATTTCAGTTGTGTTCCCTGGTGTGGGAAGGTGGGAGGGATTTCAATACCATGCACATTTAGGTTTTGTCATAACTGCCTCTGTACGATAAAGGCAAGTTAATACTACACTACTTTACCCTGCATGAGTTATAAGTAATTTCAATGCTGTGATGATGGAAAGCTGCATTAAAAGTCAGATGCAATTAAAATGGAAAACTGAATTATTTTCCCAGGAGGCAGAAATACAGCTTCAAGTTTTAATTGCTCTGTAGGCCCCCAGCATTTTGTAGCATATCACGATTTTGTTTTAAGAAAAGTGTGGATGTTTTCATGTCCATATTCTGGTATATACAGTTACCCTTTCTATTGCAATGTATACCAGTCCTGTTGCTGTCAACAGGACCTTAGTAGATCTGCCTGGTTTTGCCTCAGGAGTCAGGAAACTAAAGAGGCATTTGTGTACCAGTGACATGCTTGTATAATCTGTGTTTAGCATGAAAGTAGTATGTTCTCTTGGTTCAGAGTTGCAGCTAATCTAACTCCTGCCTAATTCCCCCAGTTTAGTGTTGATTGCATATCAAGTGTGTGGGTAATAGAGCTCACAATTATACTGAATAGTTTACAAGAAAAGCATTTTAAGAAGACATGGCATTAGTTAAGGGAAAAAAAACCCTACTTAATCCTTTTCTGTTCGATTCAATTATAAAGCTTTGTGATGCTTGCACACTGATTTTATTTACATGATGGGAAGACATGCTTGCATGACATTTCCCACCTAAGAAAACTTCAGCATGTTTTGTTCCATTGTATTCTTTCTGGTCACAGCAGAATAGCATGGATCAGCATTACACGTCAGAGAGGAAGTAATCAAGGGTAGGTAGTGCAGTCTCAGATGTCAAATATGACCAATTATAAACCACTCGAACTTGCATCTGGTTCAGTACTTGAAATTCATAAATTTTTCGGCAGTGCCTTTTCAACATAACAAATCTTCACAAGATAATTGTCAGCTCTTAGGATCAGGGTGTTTTGAGAAGGAAAATTAGTAACCATAAATGCTGGTTTAATAAAATGAGTTTTTTCTTGTATAATTGTTTTTTCAATTGTTACAACTTTCTGTCCATGTTCTGTGCTGGAACATGATCTGGTCCTGTTTTGAACTATATGTTGCTTCAGGTATCTTGTTTCTAAAAGCATCTTCTGAAGCCATTGCAGTGACAAGCTTTTGCTGAGGTTTGGAATGGTGAAACACAAACTGCTTTTGGCAGCATAATGTCACATAATATGTATTTACTTGGCAAGATGTTTAGCATAGAGTCAGGGTGGCTTAATTTGGTAAGCCATGGAAATATAAACTGAGTAGAGCAGGTTATTGCTTTTTCATTTAGAGTTTGCAGTAATAAGCAAGAAAAGCCAAGGTGGCCATAAAATAATTGAAAAAAAATTACAGGTTTTACCCCATTCTAATCAGATTCTCCTTTTATCTGTTGTTCTGATCTTTAATACTTTTTATTAACTTCCTAGATTGTCAGTGAAATCTTGAAACTTAATGAGGATCCTAACGTGCAGGGCCTTGCTCTTGACCTCCCAGAAAGCTTATATAGCAGTAAGGTATTAAACGCTGTGAAACCAGAGAAGGATGTGGATGGGTAAGTGGAGTACTGAGAAGTAATATTAGCAGACACAAGCCCGATGGCTCTGTAAAATCAATTTTCCCTTGTGCTTTTCATCAGTGTATTCCTCAGTCAAAGTGTCTAGCTGTGCTATTGAGCAGTGGTAAAAGACGCCTCTGAATCAATGAGAAGTCTTTTGCTCAAGTGGTTTTGGTCATTATCTTTTTATTTTTTACATAATGTATATTCAGGGCATAGTCTTTTCAGAGAAATAAAAAACAAAGTCTTGATTTACTGGTGATACTTAAAGTATTTCAGTTCTCCATTAGTACAAGTTGTAGTCACGAAGTACTGAATTTTTACAAGAAGGATTGATGGAAAGATTGCAGAGAAGGTTATAACTTCCTTACAGCACTCTCTCATGGTGGGAGAGTAGGCTATAGTAGTCTGGACCCATTAGCACAGATTTCCAATCAATGTTGAGTTGTACTTCTTTCTGAAGAGACCGCTGGTATAATTTAGCTTTGAGTTACCATTTTGCTGCTCTTGCAGCCTTCCTGCTCTTAGCTGCAGGCTATTACCATTTTTTTATCCCACTCTCTCTTTTTTTTTCCATGTCAGGAAAAAAAATCTAAAAATCCTTCAGATTAGTTACCTTTCCACTAGGTGGAGTACTGGAGATTGTCAGAGAATGGAAAATTTGGAGCGTCCTTCTGTATGAGAGAGAATGGAGTGCAGTGTGGCAACACCTGGGTTACCCCCTCCTGAAGCAGCCTGAGCCCAGCAGGGTGCGCTGCCCCTGGCTTGGCTCTGGCAGCACTGGCCTGGTCTCACTGCAGCCACTGAAGTGTTTTGGCCCCGTGTGCTGTAGGTGGCCGAATCGTGACAAGTAAAGAGCTGCCTGTGTATCGTGGGATCGTGTTACCCGTTCTAACTCACACATCCCTTTCCTGGCCTCTCTCGAGTCTGGGTGTTTGTCTAACGGGGGTGTGGGATGATACAAATTAGCCGCAGTACATGACTATCAAAGGATTTGCTTTGGTGAGAGATGTTTGCTCTTGGGATTAGCTCTTAGCCATGTTACAAGCATTGCTGGGGATTTATGTTACACAAACTCTTTTTTTTGTTAAATTGCCGTATTTTTCCACTGCAGATTATCCAGTGTAAACCTAGGATGCTTGGTACATGGTGATGTCAATGACTGTCTAGTTCCTCCTACAGTGTGTGCTGTGATGGAGCTTCTTGAAGATATAGGTGAGTCCTTCTATCATAATAATTCTATTAATTTTAGCCTAACTAATTTACTCAGTTTTAATCCTGACTGGAAATCAAATATAATCTGACGTTGTGGTGTTTTCTATTTTGTGTTGCTTTCCCACCTGACATATATTTGTCTTCTGCTGTTGAGGAACCTCAGTGACACCTAAATTTGCAGAAATGGGTCTCAGGCCTACAGGTTTTGGATATTAGGCAGGAGTTAGCTGCCATCAGCAGATTTAATTTCACTGAAGAGACACAAGACATGTGAGTCTTCCAAACAAAAAATACAGACATCACTTGGGGATTTCACTTGACTGTTTTGATTAGTGTGAGCAGTTGGAGAAACCCAGGTTTGCCTGTAAATTGCTGCTGAGCAAATCTTTTGGTTTGGATTGTGTTGTGTCAATGCTGACACTGAAATGGCAGATTCAAACAAGCAGGTTTACTGTGTGTGAAGACACTGCTAGTTTAAGGCAGTGTTTCAGAAGTTGTCTCTCTTAGTGATTCCTAAGCGTTGAAACGAGGATTTCTGTAGCAGAGCTATAAACAGGAGGTCAAATGTACTTAATAACAAAGGTGAATGAAAGGATTTGTGCAAAATACCAGAAAGCCAGAAGAAGAGTTATTTGCTTACTACAATTTAGAGAGTCACCAGGAAACTACTTAAGACCTGTGGCTGATGTCTTTGCACGGGCTCCAGAAGAGCTGCCCGTGCTGGCACAGCTGCTGCGGCTGTGCAGGCACACAGCGCTGTCCCTGCGAGCCCCTTTGCTGCCCCTTCTGGAGTGCTGCAGCAGTAGGTGGCCTGGGCCGAGGTCCATGCAGCTGCTGGTGCTTGTGCCCTGCGCTGGGGGCAGCTGAACGATTTCCCTTGTGTCGCACAGGTGGGAAGACGGTGCTGCTGGTGGGAGCGCGCGGGGCGCAGGGAGCCGCCCTGCAGAGCGTGCTGCAGCGCCAGGGAGCCGCCGTCCTCAGCTGCCACTGGAGAGCCCCGCAGCTGCAGGGTGAGGTGAGAGCTCTTCCGCCTGCCCAGGCTCATCCCTGTCAGCTCAGTCCTGCCCTGCGTGGCCGTTCCCAAGAGGCTGCCTTCCCGAGAGGGAGACTCCTCATTGCAGTCACAGGTGGCACTGGGGCTGCTGGAAGCCAGTGTGGGTTAGGGTCTTTTCTCCTGCCTGCTTGCTCAGAAATGATGCAAGCCCTGGCCTCTACCAGAATATTACATGTAACGGCAGCTGCTCTAACTTCATTGTTTTACACCAGGAGCTGTCAGAGAAGGAACAAACAAATGTTGTAGCTCCCCCTTTTGCTTTATCTCTGTTCAAGAGAAATGCCCTCTTTCTTTTCTCATCCTGTGGTACTGTCATCTGCATGAAATCACTTTCACTGGGTTTGTGTCCTAATGGTTTGCCACTCTTGGGACAAAGAAATTCCCAGTCTTTATCTTTGAAGACAACTGTAAAAGGATCCAAAGAAGTTCAGGAGCCTTAAACCGGAGGATTTACGTGGTCTTCCTGGCTGCTTTTTGCAGAGCTTTTAGACACAACTAGAAGTTGGTATAACTTCCTGTCAAACTTAACAGTTTATTCCTTAGTCCCAAATTTCATGGACGGCTACAACTGGCATTGCATTGTCCTTGGGGCATGTGCAACAGGGTCCAGACTCTGGCTGTAGGAACTCCATGTACTCCAGGGCATGACTGCCGCTCGGGATGAGGTGCCGGGGACAGCTCTTGTGTTGGACAGCCCTTGTGTTGGACAGCCCGTGCCACAGGGTGGCAGCCAAGACAAAATGATGGTGTCCGATCTTCAGGCTTTGGGGGCGCGGACAGGAGGAGGAAATAAATTCGAGCAGCTGTGATAGAAAGTTCTCTGGCAAACCCGTGTTTTCACAGCTGCGGATGTTTTTGTCAGGTTTGTCTCAGCTCTGGGCTTTTAAAGTGACTGACAGCACTTAGGGAACATATGGCTCAAGTGCTGTGAACTTGATCCTTGCCATGTCTCATTCCTTAGTTATTTCTCATTGCTTGGGTTTGTGCTAGAGGACTGCTCTGGGCTGGATGGGGTGGGTGACAGGGTGGCCAGAGGTGTTTCCACTGGTTCACAGCAAAAAATTTGGATTGGGCCCAGAGCTGCTTGTGCAATGCTGTCAATAGCTGGAGACAATTCAGTTTCCTTCCATCCAGATGCTTTCCCATAATCATCCTTTGCTTTTTGGCATTCCCCATAGCTTACCTCTTGCAGCAGGTCACTGATGGGAAACAGAATGGGAGGCCTAAGTTTGAGGCTTTATGCACTTCAGTCATCCCAGGTTCATTTTAACTTTTGGCAGTAAAAGAGTTTGTACTTTGCCTGTGGGACTAATCTGCAGAGCCCAGGGGAAAGCTACCTTCCTCTTCCTCACCTGTGAGCCTGGAGCAGTGTGTCACCAGTAATCGCAGAGCACTGCTGAACCTATCTGGATGTCACTCTGGTAGTTAACGCTAGCTCCTTGATAAAATCTAATGCATGCAGGGAAAACTATCCTGTTTCATACTCCCAGAAGCTGGAGGGTCAGAAACTGAGCACAAGTTTCTTACCAAACAACGAGGTACTGTTGTCTTGTGGCAACCTGTATTTGAACTACAATGTTGTTCGATAACATGATTGTGGAATTTATATTCTTCTGCTTGTTTAAAATGCTGATTAAGTAAAAACAGCTTAAGTGTTCACCAGGTTTCTTCTACTGATTTTTTAATTTGAATTTCAAGTAAGAAAATGTATTAGTCAATGTTGAGGTTTTTCAAAGACTTGAAAGAATCAATTCATGTTTTGTTTTTCCAGCACAATACACTAACTTTTCCTTTCTCTGAATGTGACACCCCTACAGTGGCAGTTTGTGTGCTGGTGTTTGGAAGTATAACCTGGGGTAGCATAATCACTCATGAAGTGAGGGATAAACTTAGGAAGAGTATGATCTTTTCACTGGGATGCATTTGTTTTGCAGTATATAACAGGAAAGGAGACTTTTATCGTAAAGGTAGGGGAATGTTACTTGTCACAAGCCAATGGCCAGACCTGTTTGCATTGAAGCAGTAACCCTGACCTTAATGATATAATGCCTTTCTTAAGTGGTTACTACATTACCTTAGACTAACTCTGCTGATTCGTTCTTCTTTTTAAAAAGGACAGCATAACAACAAATGTTTTCTTTAGAAATTCTTTTAATTTAAACGAGTTACACAACGCTAAGGTTGTCAGGTTTTTGGATAAGGTTTTGTATTGCTATGGACTTGTTATTGCTTCTTTTACTCAGGCACTTTTGCAAAAATATTTTGAAAATGATCAAGAGGAAGAAGGTATGCTTAAGTCCACTTTAGGAAAAGTCTAATACAGGGGTAACTCTCCAATAAACAGCATAATGCCATCTACCATCTGACTTAGTGTGCTCCTTTAAAGCAAGTCTGCTCTGTCTTAGAGCAGGAAAAGGGAATAAAATAAATAATGGTACATTCTTATTTCATTGCTTTGATCTGAAATAATGGACACAGTTTCAGTGTTCTTTTCCCTCCCCACTTCATGTTTTGTTAAGTTGAGCAGATTATTAATATTTCTTTTTGTTCCATTTTGGGTTTGCTTGACTTAAGTTCTTAGGAATAATCATCACAGCACAGCTTCAGAACTCTTGGGCTTCCTGGGTTTTCAAATAATTCACAAATGAAAGACAGCATTTTAGAAGGGTCTGGCACACCTGTGCAAAGTTGCCATGAAGAAACATTGTTCTTTTGGCATTGATATGTTCAACATAAAAGAGATTACAAAGTGAAAGATAAAGACATAAGCATCTTGGAGGAAATACTTAAGATGTTACTGTTCTGTTAAGCTTGGTGTAGATAACTCTTCAAAGCACATTCACTGCATTGTACCTGAAGAATGACCTAGTGACACACTTTTAGGAACATCTCCCTTGTAATTTTGAAATGGGGCTCCCCAAAAGTCAGTTCAGTATTACATGTGAAGAATGGGAGCTGACGTGTTTAATCCTGTATTATGTCAGAATAAAGCTTTCTAGTTTGAAAGGAGGTTGTCAAGTAGATTCGTATTGCAAAAATGGTTTATTTTCTTGCCAACACATGGGTAATACTTAGTACCTGTAAGAAAACAGGATTTTGTTTCAGTCATCTAAATTCAGTCAGTCATTATTTCAGCATGTCATTTTTAATGTAGTCCATGTGTGAACCACATCATGCCTGTTTCAAGAGAGCTGCTATCCTATAGTCTTATTGTAAAAAAAGTGAGAATTGGTCTATCTAGGTATAATTAGGAATAGAAAAGTTGTTTGCAAAGGTGAGGTTAAGAAGTATAAGAGTGGTTCAGCTGGAGTGCTCAGTGGGAGTTTCCTTTTCAGGCTGGAAAAGAACTTTGGGCCACAGTATGCTTTTCCTTAGAGCCAGCACTTGATCTTCAAACTCTTAGACATCTCTTAGCCATTTGCTGCCCGAGTTTTGTTGTCTTGGTAAGACCAAGAGTCCTGTTACAGGCAGAAAAATACATTTTATATTGTAAGCATGAAAGAACAGGAGACCAGGCACACGGCTCCGATAAGAGGAGAGCAGAGGGAAGCTGCATGAGAGCTTTTAATGATGATGATATAGACAAAGTATTTCTGCTTCAACATCTTATGCACATCATCTCTGTTCCTTGTAATTTTGAAATGTATGCCCCTGTCTGTAAGCTAGAGGAACAGTTGCTAAAGCATGGATCATAGTGGCAGGCTTGAGTCCACAGCAGAGATGTGGGCTTGATTTTCACGTGCACTGTGTAGGGCAAGTGCATTCAGAATGATGTGGCAAGGAAAGCTGGAAAAAACCACATAATGAGTACATGCCTTGGTGGAAAAAGTACCTGAAACTAGTCATTGACTTAAAAAATGTTCAAGATTTCAGAAACTAATTAGAATTGCTGCGGCTGAAGTGGAACCTGATCTGTAAACTGATGTGCATAAAGACTTTTTTTGTGAAGAGAGTTGTGAAAAATCTCTTAATCAGACTCCTATTCCTCATCTGATCTCTTCAATTTTATATGGCCTAGCTTCATACCTAGGGCTCTTGAAGGCTTTTACATTTCAGTTATTTATTTCATTTGATCATGCATTTAAAAATGTCTTTTGTAGCAGTCCATTTTAACTATGGGAAAATGAAAATTGTATGCAGACTTCACAGCAAAATGGAGTTCCAGTTATCTGTGATACACAGCTACTTTGTGCCATTATCATTTAATACTTGGCTGGAAAGTCTGTATTGTTGTTTTAACATTTGGTGTTCTGTCTTGGGAATGGGTGGTGCTTCTTAATCTGCTTCAACTTAAATCTTGGTGGAGGGGATCATATTCTGTTATGAGGTAAGGTTTCAGATTATTTATTGGCACAGCTCTTCCCAACTGAAAAAATATTTACCGGTGAGAAGACAGGATACTACTGGACTATTGGCTTACTTTGTCTCCAGCCTGTTGCCTCGTACATTAACGAGGGTTTGGCCTGATGCTTGTCATTCCTTCCTCTAGCCAGCCTGATGGAATGGAGCCTTGCTGTCCAGGGAGCATGGGGCAGGCAGCCACATGTTCTCCCTCATGGGTATCTCCTTGACCTTCTGGCTGTGGCTGCCTGTAGCATCTGGTTCCTGTCAGATGTGTCCTCTGTGTCCTCTCTGTCCTCTGTTCAGGGACTGTGGTGCATTTTCTGAGGGAGGCTGAATGTGATGATTTCATAGGACTTTTCCATCTCTAACGTCTGTGATTGGTTTCTCATGTAGGAGATGACTCTGAACACGCATCCCAAGGCTTGCTTCTTGCTTTAGTCATTAAACAGGCAGTCAAAAGGGTAGATTATGGCAAGAGAGTAAAATCTAAAAGCAAAGGAGGCATGGGCACAACTTCTTGCAAGTGAAACTGAAATTCCCTGGTGGAGATCACATAAATCTCTTCCAAGGATACCCAAAATTCTGTACACAAGTACTTTGCTTTCAGTGGACTTGCTCTCCCAGTTTCTGTGTATAGTTTTTAAAAATACTCACAGGGGAAAAAATTTCTCTAAAATGTTTGTGATATATATTTTATTGACTCTGCAGAAACTTTTTCAGTAGTTGCACATAAAATACTTTTTTCTTTGTGAAATAAGGGAAAGGATATCACACTGGGGAAGGCTCTGAGAAATCAGTGTGCCTGTAACCTGTGGTACAACTCTTTGCTGCCATGTGATGCAACCTTTTTCATGGAGGAGGTGGGGCAGGGCAATGAGATGACAAGTCCAGCTGGTTTTCTGGTAAAATTTATGGGTACGTGCGATGTTAGCTATCTGAACCAGTGTAAATGTTGGCTACAAAAATAATTGTGTTCAGCTGTTAAGAACATTTTTCAACATTAGGGTCGGTAGTCATAGAGATGGATATTTGGTTCCATCAGTTGTTTTCTGACATTATAGTTACATTGAATCAATTCTGTCATAAGTATGTTGGCTGAACATTCATCAGAATTATTACTTGTTGCATACAGCTCTCAACTTGCTCATCAATTCACGATGCTAAGCGGTGTGCAAAGCTCTTAGTCCTTGTCCCAGAGGCTTTGCATGTCTTGAGTTACAGTATATGATTTATATCTGCTAGAGTAGGAATTATTTTTTCCTTAGGAAAAAAAAGGCTGTGCTCATGTAACTGAGAAAAATCACTGTTTTTCTCTGTGTTGATGTTGACTGTTACAGCAGAGATTTCCTTCTTTTGCAGGGCAGAGGGTGCCTTCAGCATGGTATTTCTGGTACACAAGTCACTACAGCATCTTTTTATCCGGATTTCCTTGCAGATTTCTTAGTATCGTTTGACCTGACACTGGTCAAGCATTATGACTTATGTGGCCTTCTAGGAGTGGCACGTAAGCTGATATTTGCATCAGACTCAGGAGTGCGAGCAATTTGAATAAGGCTGAATGACTGTGCACAGGCAATCACAGGAGTGTTTCTGGATGTGTGACTGAAGCCTGAATCAGCTCATTGCATTAGTCATTTGTCAAGCAAGTAAATCTTATCCCACACTTTTGGCTTTGTTTCCACATGGGGATCTCTAAGGAGGGTTAGGCCATCCTTGTGTCCTGTGAGGGGAAGATGGAGTTTTTTTAGTTTTCTGCCTTTTTCGCAGCAGTTATGTTCTTCTCCCCTCCTGGATGCTCAGCTGTGCCAAAAACCTGCTATCCTGACAGGATTTGTAGCTGTTCTTTCTTGGCAAGAGTGTTCGGCAGGGTTGTGTCAGAGCACTTTTGGCCAAAAAAGAAGCTGAAATGCTTGTCAGTCACAAATCAATTCGTAGAGTGGCTCACTGAGCTTGTGACACTTGGAATTAATTTGCATTTATCCAGAATATTACCAAAACTGCTGTATCTCTGAAATAATTTTATATTCAGGCTTGAGGCAGTGCTGTGTTTGTGTTTTGTTTTTTTAGTGTATCTTTATACATCTGCTTCTGGTGCTGTCCCTTATCTCATGGTGATTCTAATAACTGGTAAAGGGCCCTGTTTCAGAGGGAGTGGGGAAAGGAAGGCACTTACGTCTTTGATTATAAGAATTTTTGAGGCAACCATTATTGCTCCAACACCTGCCAGATTGAGCTAAATCAGGCGCAGTGATTAGCAAACATGAACTGAGAAGGAAAAAAGCACTTTAATTGGTATTCTTCAAAGGCATCGATCTTTGCAGAAGGGTCATCTTGCATTCCTGTCAGCTGGCCTGGTTTTCTATTGTCAGACTATCTGACTGTACTGTTTATAAGTGCCTATTTACTGTCTTTCAACCCTTCTTTTTCTTAAGTTGCTCCAAGTTATCTTGGACTTTAGGAAAATGGTAAAACTTTTTATTTGGAAGGATATAATGCCCATTAAATATTGATACTGACTTTGACCTCTCTCGCCTGATCTCACAATTTGTTTACCTAACTTCATTTTAAATGCTATTCTTAAGTTTCTTGGCAGGTAAAAATCAGACTATCAGTTTGGAGCTTTCTTTTTTGTTCTCGTTGTCTGTAAATGCTGTGCTCAAAAGGCTATTGCTGTGTAAGTCTGAATATTTTTAAGATGCATATCCAAGTATGTATTTCTAAGATTAAATGCTTGTTTTGTTTCTGGGGGTGTTTTGGGCTGTCCCTAGCTCCGTCACGCAGACGTGGTGGTGTTCGGCAGTACAAAACCCGATGATGTTCCTGTGAGCTGGATAAAGCCTGGGGCCACCATTATCAGCTGTGCTCATGATCTGCTGTCAGGTAAGACGTGACAAAAGGTAACAGTTCCTGCCAGTGATGTACAGCAAGCCTTTGAGATGCGTGTGGCATCTTGGGGACAGTGCAGTGTGGTCAAAAGTTGCCTCTCTGCGGGAGGGCCCTTAAAGGTGTGTGTACAGGGCATGTGTACACCTCTCTGATGTATAAATAGGAAAAAGATGTTAGGTGAGAGAAGAAAGGTTGGAACAGATTCTTCATACCAGGATGGTTAAATAAGCGATGGCCCAATGGATTCAGGGAATTCAGAGGGAAGACTTTTGGGTCATCAGATGAGCCATTACGTGGTGCTGTTTTGTACAGTGTCTTATCCTGTGACTTCTCTGGACTCACCTGGAATATGGGAAAAAGAGAAGAAGGGAAGAAATATCAACTGCTAAGTGCTGTGGAAGTGTCTGCAGAGAGTGGTGCAGGAGGGAGTACAGAAATCATGAGTAGCTAAGAAGATGCAGAACATCTCCTGCAGTAATTATTCCTACAAAAAAGTTTGGATTCACCTCCTTCCTTATCCCCTGACTTGCAGGGGACGTACGTGTTCATTAATTTCTCAGTTGAAAAACGTTACAGAATTTTATTAGGAATAAAATTAAAAAATCTTCCCAGAATTTACTCTACTGCTAGAATAATGTGTAGTAATAATAATAACAACATGTAATTTTACATCTCCTGTAAAATTTCTTAAAATTTCATGAAGATCTCTAGATATTTTCTGGATTTTTGGTATGTATATGAATTTGACTGATCAGCATCCCAGTGAGATTATGTTGCAAATGAATAGGAGAATGAGGATGTACATCTTATCACAAGTGTACTAGATTGACATCTGTTGATGAAATGGGCATAAAAACTGTGGAAAGGGGCAAAAAGCTGAGAAAACCTGATTGCATGGGCTTTAAACTAGGGATATTCCCTAAGGACAAATTAAGCAGACACTCTGTGCAGAGCTAATGCAAGATCAGGCTCATAATAAATCAGCTGCTGTTCCCATGCAAATCATGGCCTTAGCAATAGATTTTTCTTTGTCTTTCATGATACCCTCTTGACTTGAGCAGACACTGCAGATGTGGGAGATCTGGGTTGTTATTCACTCAATTGTCTGAAGGCATTTGGACATTCATCTTTCACCTCCCAAAGCACACCTCTGATCCTACTGAGGATCTCAAGGGTGGATACCATCCGTATCCCTTCCTGATGCTGCACAAGTTGTCCAAAAATAATACATGTGTTCTTTTTTCTGGACTAGTAACTAGGAGACTTCTTGAATCTCTAATGCCCATTTATTTCCCATGGGGATTTTTGGATATAATTAAGTATCCATGGGGAAGGGCTTGGCACACAGGTCTCTTCAGCAGGTGCCCAAACTACTAGCGTGACAGTCAGACATGACGGAGGAATGGGAGAGAAAGGCCAAGAAGTAGAGAAGAGAGGGAGTGGTGGTACAGTAGTCATACCTATAAATAAATAAATGAAAAAGAATCTCCCTCCTCGTTTTAATCTTGCAGTAGAAACCTCTTATGTGACAGACTTGGGGTGGAGGTGCAGGACTGTTCTGCCAGGGTGGAATAAGCCAGTCCTTTCAGCCTGAGGGGGCACCAGGAGTGACTGGACTCTCCCAGCACTGGTGCAAGTCTCACACCTAACGCTCTCCCTTGGAAAGGGAGTCTGAGCCCTCACAGACCTAAAAGTTAAGCAGTATAACTGCATACTATGTCTTAAGTACCTTCATGCTATAGCTCTGAAGAACTATAGATAATACTAGTGTTTCCCTTCTCTGAAGTAGTGCTGTTAGGAAAACTGCATTACATATCACAGTAACATTCGTTCTTAAGGCAGGAAATGTAAGATTTGGCATAAGTATATACATTTCTTTGCATTTCTCAAGTTGTAGCAGTGTGCTCTGTTGAGTACTGCATTTTTTGGAAAGCCAGCATGAGATTTTAATCAAGATAATTTAAATAGAACTTATCTACCAAATGTCTATCTGTCTTTATTGTTATGCTTTTGAGGTTGTCAGAACCTTGGAGAAACTCCGAAATTACAGCAGAAATGCATTTTACCAGCTGTAAAAATGTTGGTCTCAAGGCTTACTGGAGAGGTACATGAAACACAGGTGTCTGACAGGAAGAATGCATTTAGTTTAGTTGCAAGATGTTTGTGGAAAGCCCATTGTGGAGTAGTTGTGACCTTGGAGAAACAACTGAATCTTATAACTGACTCTTGACTTCCATGGAATCTGGCTGAGGTGCTTGGAAATTGTTCTGGATTTTTTCTTGCTTTAGAAATGTCCAACTTAACATCTGTGGGGTCACAGGAGCTTAATGAAGCCTGAAAGCAATAATGGTTGTGAAGTAACGTTTGTTCTTGCTAGATGCTGGCTAGATATCCAACTTGCTTGGGTGTACATGTCGTCTAACACACTCACGTGTTTTAAAAGCACTCAAAATTTGCAAGGACATAGCTGAGTTGGGGAAATGTAATGTTGTAAATCAGAAGAGTAGAGAGAAAAGTGCTCACTCCCAAGTGACAGAATTCTTTTTCAAGTATTTTTTTACTCTGATCAAAGGTTTTTAAATTATCACAATTTTCTGCAATTTTCTAGCAGTGCAACATCTGCTTCTGTTGCACTGACAATCTTGGAATCAGGTGAGTGCTGGTAGTGTCTTGCAGGAATATACTTTATATGTAAATATATGGAGATGAAAATAACTTTCTGAAAAAAACTTAAGGATGCCAGAATTATTTGGGATTTGATGTCCAACTCCTTTGGGGTCACTTGAAAGCTGAAGCCCATATGGTTTTAAGTATGTTAGTGGGAAATTCAACCATTTCTCCACCTCTTCTCTATTCTAAGCTGCCTGAGCAGACAGGTAGCACCTGGCAGCAGCTCTCACTCATCTGCACAATAGGGTATGAGTCAGAGGAGGGAGCACAATGTCTGTAGTTCAGCTGATCTGACCATAGTCCAAAGCGGAGAGTGCTATTCCAGCTTCCATCTGGAAAATTTATCCTAAGAGAGCTGTTGCAATCCTGTGATTGTCTTGCTAACTCCATGCGTGCATGACTTTCACCTCTAGTTTCACCTTCACCCCTGTAAAAGCCTGGTTAGTCATTTGTGGGGTGACTGTGTAGCACAGGCAGTCTGAGAGAAATAGTTTAATGAAGGGAATTGTCTAATTCTAATATGTATTTACACACATGCTAGCTCTGCCCTGATAAAAAAGTCATATTAAGCCAAATAACATAAAAAGTCAAAATGTTTCTCTAAGGCACAGCTGTCTGAAAGGGGGTTTTAAACTTCATTCTTCCTACTCCATTCGTCTGTTTGGCAGCTCTCCCAGCCTGGTCTCAAAGCAACAAGAGTCAGTTTATGACTGTGATAGACTATTCCCGTAAAACTTCTCTGTCTAAATCTAAAGCTGAGCATCTCCAGAAGATTTTGTTGTTTGTTTGTTTGTTTGTTTGTTTGTTTGTTTGTTTGTTTGTTTTAATTGCAAATGTTAATGCAATTAGAAGGACTTTTCAGACGCTTTCTTAATTAGAGTTTAATATGAGGACTGTTGTCTTCAGCTTGGTTAGCTGTGTCACTGATGTGTGGATGCCTGCTGGCAAGAAAGTTTGAGAAAGGGTCAGGAAACATACGGAATGAGGCTGAGGGTGTCTGCAGAGAGGGTCTCTTGCTCTCTCAGTGATGGTGTGGGAGAGGGGGCTGTAGCTGGGTGGGGGTGCTGGCTCCACTGCGTGGCTCTGGCTGCCACGCTGCCTCCAGTCTGAGCGTTCTGTGCCCTGCTGCTGCTGGGACCCTTGTTGGGAGGGGTCATTGTGCAAGGCAACGTGAGCCTTTTATGACCAGTAGAGAAGGGGTGAGCAGAGCGAGAGCTTGACCAGGTCAGGGTTTGCACTTCAGTTCCCCTGTGGCAAAAAGGTTAAAGCTGTCAGTGTACAGTTGTTATTTCTTATTACAATTATGTCTACGCCCTACAGAATGTGGCTAAGGCCTTGATATGCCCACAGAGACTAGGATGTGAATTTTGGAGAAATTGTGTCTAGATAAAAGTCAATGAGCAACAACAGAAGAATAACACAAAAGAAGGATTACAGCAAAGTGACAAAATAATATGTTTAGTTAGGGTAGCTAATGTATGATTATCATTTGATATATTGCCACTATTGTAACTGTGTCTAAAGCTGAAGTCACTCTGAATTGTGTAGACTCTCTGGAATACCTACTTTTAATATCATGCTTATGAAGGTAACTATTGCTACTCAAAAAATTTGCATATACTGTTTCCAAGTTATAATAATCCTATGTGGTATTTGTGATCACTTTGTTGTCCTCTCTCACTGTAATGTGTGGGTCAAAGAGAAGACAGTCTTTACCATGCTCATTTAGGTGTTCTGTTTAAGAATACGTATAGCTTTTCAAATCCTTACAGCTGTGTGAATTTTTTTTTTGTGTGGATTTGTGGAATATGTTTCAGAGCATACAGTTACTCTCTGATTTTCATAGTATATTCATCCTTCTGGGTGATTTCATTTGAAATGTTAAAGAAACCACCTATAATTTTGTCAGTAATATTGTTAAATTTCAAGTCAGCATTCCGAATTTTTTTATTTGGACATAACTTTTAAATATGCATTTTCCCATTCACAAAAACTGTGTGATTTATTAGTGCAATACTTATATTTTTCAGAGAAACACAACTATGGTCAGCAAAACAACCCTGCTGCTGAAAAGGCTGTTGGTTCTCTTGCAGTAGCAATGAGAATGCAGGTTAGTGTACCTTCAAGTGTTGTAGATTTGTTGCTCTTTTTGTAAGTTGCAGAAGTTGTTTCTACAGTTTAGATTTTAACTTCTGTTTTGCTCTTTTGAACATCTTATCTGACTTCCATTTTAATAGCAACTCTTAATCAGATGGAGTGATGCCTATTACATTTAATTAGAGAAAGATAAATAAAAATCAGACATCTCCTAATTCTGGTTAATACGGTAAAGCTTGGCAGAAGTGCTTGAGTCAATAGGCTAATGTCACTCACTCGGGTAAGACTGTGAAGATTAATTGTATCTGCATTTTTGCATCATGTTGGATAGAGAGTCCAAAAGTTTGTTCTTTAGTGGGGAACAAGCATGAGTCAGTCAGTGAACAGTCAGTATCTTCCATTATTTTTAAGGTGTGAGAGAAGAATAGTAATTCTCCATCTTACCAGAATAAAATGTCCAACTGTCTAATTAGAGACTTTTCTCTGCCACTTACGTGTTA
Organism: Mystacornis crossleyi; assembly: GCA_013400655.1. Classification (NCBI taxonomy): domain Eukaryota; kingdom Metazoa; phylum Chordata; class Aves; order Passeriformes; family Timaliidae; genus Mystacornis; species Mystacornis crossleyi. The sequence goes on from VYZQ01009536.1 coordinate 101,324, forward strand.
ATAGAGTTGTTTCTTTTTGAAATGCGGTCAAACAATAGAAAAGTGACTCTGATTTTGTCCTAAAACCATGAAATGGAAAAATTTTGCAGTTTGGAGGTTTTTTGTTAGCCTTTGCCATAGAAGTTATTTCAACATACTCTAGAGATTGTTTGAAATTAGTGTTCAGCATTTATGATGCAGCTGTTGTGTGCTGTTTTCTTGTTTAAAACCAGAACATGGTAAAAAACATGGAGCGATGGATCCAGTCCCAGCAGTACAGGAAGTGGGACCTCCACTGCTTGAAACTGCAGCCTCTCTCCCCAGTGCCCAGGTAATAAGTGCTTTTAAAGGAAAAAAAATTTTAAATATTTTTTAAAAGAGGAAGTAAGTATGACAACCTAAAAATATTCCGTGCCTAATTAATTTTTAATCTTACGTGGACTATATGTTGTGCCATTCTCTTGTATGTTTCATTGTGACCCTGTGCTTCTGTTTGCTGTCAGTTTTTATATTGATGATATGCATTGGATCCAAGCTTTATTTATTGCAGACCTAAAGCTGGAAGTTTCACTGAAGAAGGGAGGAGAAGCCTTGTGCAATACCAACAGAAATACAAAAGACAAGAAGTTCCTAATGGCTAAGCCCTGATGTAGGAAGGTGTTTAGTTAAGGCTCAGTGATTTCAATGGCGTTTGAGTTTGTATTTATTTTCTTCCCTCAGTAGAAATACTTTCTTCTGCATTAGACTTTCAAATTCCTGTGTGGGTGTGAAAAGCAGGAAGCATATTTATTCTCATAGCCAGAATCTTTTCAATCAGTTCCTGTCATTTCACTTCCCAAGGCCCGTGTCTGGGCCTCGGGGATTTCAGGTCTGCCTTGGCACGATTGCTGACATCTCTGACATTTAGTGCAGCCTGAGCTCTTTACTGTGCTCAAGTGCTTTGCTGTGTGTTGGTTGTGTTGGGTGACAGAGAGAGGAACCAGTGGCATGAAGTGAGGAAAGTGTCAACATTTTTTTGTGCTTATTCATACACCTGCTTCTACAGATGCTGAAGGAACCTCACACCAGAAGAAAGTCAGAGAGAGCTGGAAGTGCTTAGTCTGGAGGATAGGAGGATCTTACCAATGTGTCTAAATACAATGTACAATAACACGAAGAGGACCAAGGCAGGCTCTTTTCAGTGCAGCCCACTGACAGAACCATAGGCAGTGAGCACAAACTGAAACCCAGGAAACTCCGTCTGAACATCAGGAAATACTTCTTCATTGTGACGGTGACCAAATGTTGATGCAGATTGTCCAGGGTGGTTGTGGAGTGTCCATCTTAGGGAATATTCAGAAGCTACCTGGACACAGCCAACTAACTAGCTCTAGGTGCCCCTGCATGAGCAGGGTGGTTGGACCAGGTGACTTCCAGAGGTCCCTTCCAACATCAGAATCCTACTGCTGTCTATTTGGAAAGCTGTGACAAAATGTTGTCTTTTCTAAGCACTTTGATTTACTTCTCACTGTCTCTTTCAACAGTTTAATGGGAGTGGACACATATGTAATTCAAACCAGAGACATGAAAAGAATGAGTTTTCTCTTGTAACCAGGGACACAAGGGGACAGAAATGCTTGAGCTTCTTCTGGGCTAGCATGTAACATTTCTGGAGTTGAACCCTGAAAGCACTATCCTTAAGTAATACAATTAAAAGTTGAAGTATGCAATGCCATGAGTGTGATAGTAAAAAAAAAATTCAACAAAAGTATTCCCAACCTTCTCTGTGACATTGTGTGTTTAATACATAAATAATTACATAAGTAATAAATAATGGTGTATGAATATACACCGTAATATAATATATATAGTACAATATATAGGATTTGCATTTATCTGCTAAATCTATAGCTTTGTCTTTTTTCTTTTAAATGTAAAGAAACCCTTCAGATGGAAAGTATCCTGTAATAAAATGTAGTCTTGCAGTAATACACCACGTTATGTGGAAACAGATGGAGTTTTCATTGAAAATGAGGCAAAGCTGCTTAAGCACTAAAACTAAGAACATCTGCTTTTTGATTTGTGTGAGAGCTGGGGTGAAGTATTTCCAAATATATTGGAAATGGAATGGAAAATTTTCTTACAGTATTCAGTAAAAAAAAAAATTCAGCACACAGGTGAGTAGCTGTAGAGCCTTCCTCCTTCTGCATTTTGTAAATTATCACTTAGCATTGTCAGTGATGGACTTCTTGCTTAACAGTTTTCACTCATGCAGAAGAACCACTGTCGCACATCTCCATCAATACTGAATAACAACGTATTGAATAATTCTGGTATTTCCAAGATAGAGAATATGCTGTCAAACTGAAAGAGTCAGCTACAAAGATAGACTTCTAAATTCCAGGTATAACCAAACCTTTAATTTCTTGTGTTTTAGGAAAATATATTTAGCAGGAGGAAAAAAAATGCAAATTACCTTCATCATATTAGTCTACATCCTTCTTCTCTTGCTAAATGCATCAATTACTTTAATAGGTGAATAGTCACCCTGAAAATTTTCCTTGTTTAGGACTTTAAGGGACCATACTACCATCAACTTAGCAAGAATTTTCTGGGACTTGAGTTGTTTGTATATAGTAAGTTCTGAGTGAAAACTTCAGATAGTCTTTACCATGTGATGTTTGTAAAGCCACTCCGTCTTGCGTTCTTGTTGCATTTTTTTGCCTAGTTGTGTTTGAAGTCACACATAAGAAGCCGAAGGTATATCCTTCTATGAGAGAGGATGCACTTAGTATGTCTTTGAAAGAAAGCAGGTTCCAGGTCAGCGCTGTGATTGAGTAACTCCTTGTCCTGAAGTACTGGATTATGTCATTGTTTGGGTGGATGGTTTATGGGTTTCACTTAGCTGCTGCAGGGTGTAAAATGGGGTTATTTGTGAGCTATAAATGAATAATGGAGCCAGTTTAGGATTTCCTCAAAGAATTGCAAGCAATTAAGTTGGCACAGACTGATCATTTGCTGGTGGATGCAGAACAGCCAAAGTCCACACACAGAGTTGAGATCTGGCAGTAGTTTCATGTTCACTGGTGGATATTTAAGGTCTTGCAGACTGTTTGAAAGTTCAGGACACGAGCTTTCATGCCATTGGCAGATTCTGTCTTAAAAATACTGTGGTCAACTGAAAGTACAGGAAGGAATTTACCCTGGTTAGGCTGAAAGTAATTTTTTAAGTTGTTTTTGTGGTAATGTGAGCAATTCAAAGCCAAAGGAGACAACTCTTCACGTCCTGTGTGCCAGGCCCTGGGCTTCCCTGCTGCAGGAGCTTACAGCTGCTAAACACTTAGGTGGACATAATGGGCAATGAGATCAAGCTCACACGTGAAAAATCCAAGAAGGAGGTTGTCTAGCTCCGCAATTGCAGATAGAATACTGTCCCCTACAGCCACATTCCCTCAGGAAATCTAGGTGCTTGCCTCAGCTGCTGCTCACACCCCTTGCTGGAGGTAGTTTGTAAGCTCACTGGTTGCCTTGGCTGAGCTCTGTGCTTTAGACTCTTGCTCTGCAGCCATTCTTAGTTTAGCCATGTTTTAGAAGTGCATGAGTTGGTCTTCAAAAGCTTTGTTTCCTTTAGTGCCCCCGTGGGGGAGTAGCGATGTTGGCACTGGCCTCGGATGAAAGGCGCTGCATGCACAAGCTTCGGGTTTAGCAAATGTGTTTGTGTGACTGTTGGCCAAGGAATGCATGCGCTTTTTAGTAAATTGTGTGTGCTGAAATATGCTGTGAGGGAGGAGAACAAAAGGGAAAACAAACCCAGAAACATCCATTCCAGTGGGACATGCTTGAGCATCCAGCAGCCACGTCTCTAGCTTGATATGAAAGCATTACATAGTGATTGGAGTCTGATTAAACAACAACTCTCTGTGAAATTGTAACAATTAACTGCACATGATTTTCAATGTTATATTATGTGTTAGTTAATATTTAGCTTTGGTTGATAAAATGTGAGAAAGAGTTGGAAAACTCATTACAGTAACTCCATTGTTGGATTATTTGCTGTTGTTTTGTGCTCTGTCGTCGACCACCTAAGCTGAGAGAAATCTCCTGGCTCTTATTTGTTTTCTTTTCCAGTGATATTGAGATTTCCCGAGCACAGAGTCCAAAAGCTGTTGATGTTCTTGCCAAGGAGATAGGATTGCTTACAGATGAAATTGAGATCTATGGCCAAACCAAAGCCAAAGTACGTTTGTCCCTGCTGGAAAGGTTAAAGGATCAACCAGATGGAAAATATGTTCTGGTTGCTGGGTAAGAATGCACTGTAATGTCATTAATGTCCGCTCTTTCCACTCTTATTAATGTAAACATGCAACTTACGTCTTTTTTGTACTCTGCACAAATAAGAATCTTGAATGTTTTAATCTGTATGTTGCTCTCTTCTGAGTGAGCAGGTTTTGAACTTTTTTGAAGTAACACAGCTTTTCTTCCAAGCTGTTATTACTGAAGTAAAGTTTATTTTATAAAAGGCAATTTGTTCTATGATTCTGTGAAATGTTAGCTGTTGGTGTGTGGAGTTTTTCTTACTGTTCTATCAGAATTTTAAATGTTTAACTTGGATATTTAAGGCTGCTTGTATTGTGGCTGTTTATAAACAAACATTAACAGAAGCTACATGCTAATCTGTTGATATTAACAATAAATACGTTTTTTATTGAAGAGCAGATTACAAAGTTTAAAAAGCCATGTTTTTTCTCTGAAATGTAGACATGTCTCCAGGCAGGCTTATCCTGCTTGCTTTTCCCACGATTATAGCAAATGCTATGCTCAGCAGGAATTATGCACTTCTCTTCTGAAGAGCTTCAGGTTTTTCTTGCATTCAGTGACCCAACACTTTCATTCACTTGGTTCACTAAGTGGAAACTTCTACTTGTGAACAAACACGTGAAGGTTTTCACTAATACTTAAACTGCAGTGTGTTCTTTATATTCTGAGTTAATCTATTGGTTGCTTCCTTTTAAGTAAAACCACTCAGGTTTAAAATACAGTTTTTGCCTGATCCAGAAAGAGAAGGCTACCGTTAACTGCCTTGATCTACTGATTCCGCACCTTGGCTAGTGTTTCTCGAACTGTTTGCTTTACTGCCTTCCTGCGGGAACAGCCTGTATTTCTGGCACTGTCTGAGATGTTGTAGACTGAAAAATTTGATGTTACAAAGCTGAGGCAGGCAAGCTCTGAAGCTTTGTTCAAAGTTATGTGATAGAAGTCCAGCATTAAAGGTATTCCTGGAGGATGCTAGAGCAGTTAAGAGAAGGATATAATAGCTGATTGAGATTGGTTTCCTTTGGCAGAGTTTTATTTAGTTTGGGGTTTTTTGTGGCATTGGAGAAGCAAAAACAGGTTTGGCATTTGACTGAGTTTGAAGAAAGTTACTGCCATGTATTTTCATGCTTGTGGTGTCAGCATCATCAGTGGGTCATCATGCTGCAGGTCGATCCAAGCTTCCCTAGCAACAAACCTCTCACAGAAGAAGTAGTTATATGAAAATGTCTGGAGGTACAAAGATAGCAAGTTGCAAAGCCCCAGTCGGATGGATTTTAGTTGTGTCAGATTGCATGCACCAGTGCTTGCATTTTTTCACAATGCTGTGTCTCCCTTTCTCCTTCAAAGAAGGCATCTCAAGCAATTGTCACAGAAAGCAGTGTGAAAGAAACGTGGAAGAAGTGCAGAAGTTTTGACCAGCAAGGTGAAAAGGTGGCAAAAAAATAGAAAATTGTATCTTCTTTAAAGTTTACATAAAATGTAGAAATACAGAATGGTGTTTCAGAAACAAAGGACTGGTTTTGGTACCTACCCAGCCTGATGATGCAGTATGTTGCTATTTGTAACATCTCTGAAGTCATCGCATCTTGTGGGGTTAGTGCAAAGCCACATCTGCTGCAGGAGCAGTGCCTGGGCAATGTCGCTACAATAGTGGGAACATTCTCTTCTGAGAGAGTTCAAAGCTTGACTTTGAAATATTGTACTTATAAAATATACATATAATGTGTGTTTATATGCTCTCAGCTGCTCTCGTTTGCTGAGATGGCTGCAGCAGATGACAATGATTTTAAGAAAAGCTGGGAACTCTTGTCTGGTGGGGAAGTGTTCAGTACGATGAAAATCGAGTATCACTGAAGTGTAAAAATTGGGGAGCGGAATAATATTGTCATTTGCCTTCATTCTCTCCCTGCCAAGGCAAGGTCAACCAGAACCTGCCATTTGGATTATGATGTTTGTTCACTATAACCAAAGATATTTTAAAATTCTTTTAGAATGATGCAGTATAGGTCTCCAGAACAAATTTTCAGTGCTTCAGGGGAAACATTTAAGATATATGCTTCTACTTAAGGATCTGGTGGAAGTATTTATAATGTGTGATGGGAACTTCTTGTGTGTGAAAAGAGTGTAAAGTACGTGTGCGTGTGTGTGTGAACAAAGTGCAAAATCTCCAACTTCCATCCATGATGCAGCCAGCAACATTTGTGCCTCTAATTGCACATTCAAGTTTAAATGTTTCACAGTGTCTAGGAATTTATAAATATTTGCTGCAAATGCTTGTTTAGTTTATTCCTGATATGCTATAGACCAAACTTCTTGTTCTGAACAGCAAAGTGGAACTAAAATGTACCTTTTTCTCTCTAAGGATAGTTGTATTTATGGCGCTTTAAAAAGTGCTAACTGCAAAGTCTTTTTTATTCTTTCTAATTGCAAACAAATATGGCTAAGTGTCTCATCCAATATAAACTTTTTATGCTGAAATATTGCAGTTTGAATAACAGATCATGACTCCCCAAAATAGGATGAAGACTTTATTTCTTCATAACTTCTGTGTTCTTCTGTATGGAGGCCATTCTTTTCTTTTTTTTATTTCATTCTTTCTTTTTTATTTGCTTTGTCTGTGTTTGGCTTGCTAAAAGGCTCGTGTTAGACACTGTGGGGGCAGAGCCGCAAATTATAATGGAGTAATTGGTTCTCGGGCATCAACTGCCTGTAAACAGGCTTTTAGTGCGCTGAATAATATGTGGCAGGATCTGTTTCCTCAAACTGCCTCCACTCATTGCCAGCTGAGAGCATGCAAATGAATGCAGCTTGAGCATGACCTAGGAGCTAAGTTTAGCATCCAGGATAACTTAATCATTCATTCAAGCATGTAGATGGCATATTCACAAACGAAATATGAAATTACAGCTAAAGTTTGTTAGAATCTATGTCTGTGTGCGTGTATGTTTCAGCATCTTGTTCCTAAATGCTCCAGTGCTGTGGCTTTTAGCAGATAATTCTGGAAATTTTTTCACTTCAAAAATGCAAGATGAGGAAGAATGAAAAGTGGGAAAATTATAAAATATAATGCTGCTTTTAGCAAGAAGTGTGTTGGATTTTGAATGCTGGAAAACTTAAAATCAGTACTTTTCTTGTAACATTAGTAGATTGTTCTGTGATGAACTACTTTTTTAGTAAGGTAAAAATGGAGGAAAACAAAAATGGTTTGTATTTCTTTTTACTATGTCTCTTGGGCTTCAAGATGCTTAAAAGCTAAGAAAAAAGGAGAACAAAAATTAGAGGAAAGATACAGGGAAGGATAAGAGGGAAAAATACCCCTGTGTTGATCCCCTGAATTGTCTGACGATCCAGTGTAAAGTATAGCTGAGACAGTTGTCAGGTACTGGTCATGTCGTTGCACAGCTCCTGACTGGGATTGTCTTGTATGAGCCTGTAGTGGATTATGAGAGTTTGTAGTGGAGAATTCCTCAGTCTGTTCCTTTGTTCGGTCATTTTAGCTTCATAGTAATCTCTGTGCTTTTGTATTTGGAAGCTCCAGCCCCATCCAAAGGATGCCACTGCAACGTTGTCATAACCTCCTCTTGATGAGGTGACAGCAGTTGCAACACTTCTGTGCTCAGAGCTCCGTTCCTGCCAGCTGTGGCCTAGGATAGCAGATGTACGTAGGTGGGAACTCAGGTGCCCATGGCCTCCGTAGCCTGGCATCGCAGGTTTCCGTGTGGGCCACAGGAATGATGAACTCATTAAAATCTTTGAATCTGCTGATACCTATGAGTTGAACGTAGGAAATTTGAAAGAGAATTGTCACATATCCAGTAAAGTTCTTGCTGGAGTCACGGCGGCTGGCGTAGCTGTGAGGAGGTTACAGCTGGTGCAGTGTATGTCTCCCTGTTTGTTTATTTTCTCTCTGAGAGACCTCATGTAGCTTTCCCAGAGAAACAGCTCTGCTGTAAGCTAATGTGATGTATAACAAACAAACAAAAAGTCTGCATATTCTTATCTTTGTTTTGATATACATAAAGAGAGAAGGCTTTCCAACGCTATGGAAAAGTTACTTTGCCAAGGAGCTGATGACTGCTTGGTAGGTGACAAAGTAAGTTTTAAGGAGGAAAATTATTGTGCGGTTTCTGTGTTTTGATTGAAAACATACTAAAAAAATTTGAAGAATAATGCAAATGGCTGTTAAAGTCTCTTGAAGTTCATGAAAATTTATTGCATTTTAAAGGAGGTTTTTCCTCAATTTTCATAGGGTTAAAACACAGCATTGCAAAATTGAGCTAAAGTTAGACATTGGCACTTGTAATTTTATACCCATGTGAGCAAGTGACCTGAGCTACAAGAGTAAGCTCAGCAGTGTAGCCAGCAATAACAGTTCAATGTCCACAAAACAGCTTAAGTGGATTATATTATTTATAAGCCTCAATCAAATAGAGCAGATACAAAAGGGAAGATATTTAAAATAAGCTTTTGAAAGGAAATTATTGGAATGGAATTTTCTTTTGATTTCAGGAGCTTTTTATTCTTTTAATGAGTGTTTAAAGCTGAGATTTTGGTAACTGTTGAAACTGATAAATAACTCTTCAGCTCTTGAGGCTTCCTTCCAGTTTAATCAATGAGCAGTGGTGTGTTTCTATTTTTGCTTTCTGGAGAAAGGTCTGTCTCACAGAAAACTCCCAGTGCTTTCTGGTTCATTTTACATAGTCATTTTAGAATAGGCCAGTGGAGTTATCAGAGTGTTTTAGTAACGTGACTTGACTGTGTGTGGTTACCTTCTGTGACAAGAATAATAGGTATTATTCTTCATGCTACCAATGTGCCTTCTGGTTATGCATTTGTCAGTTCAAATTTCCTCTTCTTTGCTGGATAGGAAGCTGCATCTTTGATTTCCCTGAGTTGTAAAGAGTCCCTGTGTTGCTGTGCATGCCAGATCAGCCACCTGCCATGTTTTGAGCTGAACCAAGTAAATAACTAGGGATGGTGTCTCTGAAGTCTCTTGAATGTGAACTCCATATGTCTGATGCTCAAAAATAGAGGTAGCCACGAACAGGATGCACTGCAAGTGCGAATTTTTTTGTTAGTAGCGCAGCCACTGTGTGCACCGAGTTTTTGGGGTCTGTGGGAAGTTCTTAACTGGTAACTTCCAGTAAAGAATTACAGGTGCCTCTTTCATGGTGGAATAGTTTTCTTTTTGATGTTTCATTATTGTTGTTCTTTCTTTTTGTTTTGTTGTTATTGTTAGTAAATAATTGATAGCTTCAAGAGTTGTTACCTTGTTAAGTCTTTGAATGCAGTAATGCCTCAGGAGTACTCATATATTTCTTAAACCTGGTTTTAATGCACAGGAGCAAGAGGATCAAGTAAATAAGATTAGTACAATAGATAAAAGTGAATGAGATAGTAGGAGAACAAGGGGTAAGGAGAAACTATGCTAAGAATTATTTGAATGGGTTTGGGGAAACCAGTGTTAGAACAGTAGTCAGAAGGTGAAACTGGTAGTAAAAGTGAGTTAACCTGGCTCTGGTGCTTGGAAAAAACCACATTTGTACAAAAGTGAGAATCCTGAGACAGAAAGGAGATGAGAAAAGGAGTGGTGGGAAAAAAGGAAGCTATGCTTGTGTCAGCGGTAAAACCCTGAGGGCTCCCTGTCCTGACAATGTAGAGATTAAAAGTATCCTTTCTTCTAGGAACTGCAAACTTGAAAGTAAGAGAAATAAAGTAGCATTCTCTGCTTTGCAGTAGATCAGAAGGAAATAAGAAGGCCTAGTATGGATAAAAAGGCGACGGGGACCAAAACTGCTTTTGAGAGTAGATAAAGGATATGCTGTAAATCTCCCACCATTTTTTTGGCTCTACACAGATATTTTGCTAGAATTCTGTGAATTCCTTTTTAAGTCAAAGAAGTGCCATTCTAGGATAATGGAATAATCTGAATAGTAAGTTATTGATGATGTTTTAGAATCTGATGGTTGGTGAACACAATGTTATAAAATGTGGGAGAAAATTACTAAAACCAAGTGCCCAAAGTAAGTGACTGGTGGTCACGTAAGAGTAGTTCAAAACAAAGAATTCAGGGCATCTCTTAGAGATGTGCTTAACCCTATTGATTTCACTGAAATTTTAGTTAAAAGACTGCTTTTCTGAATTTGAATTTTTTTTCCCTAGAACAATATAAAGATGTTGATTTGGCTTGCCTCCTATTGCCCAAATTTTTCCAGACATATCTATCCAAGGCATCTTTTTTAAAGTAAAAGCCCAGGATCTGATGATGCTGTAAAAGACAGATTTGTGAAGAGTTAATGTTTTTTCATCTATTTTCTTTTATGGGACGAAGAAGGGCTTTTGCCAATCTGTGAAGCGACTGAACTAAGCTGAATCTTACAATTACACTAATGTTTTTATGCCATTTGAATTGTGATCTGAGGATAGCAATATCTTGGAAAAATTACTAGTTGGGGAAAGAAGTGTTTCTAATTAGAGCTGGATGTTTCAGCTAAAGTTTTGAAGAGGTCACAGGATAAGGCTTCCCCTTTGATTAGGATCCATGTGCATGCTTGTATTTCCTCGGGAATGAACATTAGTTCTTAACATCAGCTTCTCTAAAGTACTTCTCTGCAGGTAAAAGAGTCAGCAAAGATACAAATGGTTATGCTTTGCCAAAAAGGAGGATTTGTGTGAGAGTGGTGTGAGTGGAAAAAGGGCCCGGGCTTTCTTCTTTCGCTGATCAGAAAAAGAAATGCTGTGCCTCAGATGAAACATTTGGGTGTGTTTTGGAGACATGACATGAGATTGATCATACCTCAAGAAAGAAAAACAGAGAAGAAAATCCCCAGCACGCCCCCCACACTTTTCACATGGATCATAAACAAATGTGCTGATGTTGAAAGTGGGGAGAAGATAATTTAAACTGAGGTGTCTCTCACTCACTGAAGGCTGATGAAGTTTCCTACTTGCAAAATCAGCTGTCATTGTTCCTTTATTAAAGGGGCAAGAATAGAGTCTCCTCTAGGGACAAGAATAGAGTGGAGGTTAGAGTCTCTGATTTGAGTTTGGAGGTCTTTCTAAAATTCTGTCCTGTTTCAGTCATGGTCTAAATATGGGAGCTGTAGCATGAGGCTTTTGAGCTTTTATATGAACTATGGTTGTCACTGTCCCTTATTGCCCTTAAATCTCCGAAACGAAAGTGTACAATAAATCATGTTCAATTGAATATAGTGAATTTTGTCTTCTGTTTTATTTAAAAAGCAGTTGATCTGTCATTTTTGAGGGTTCTGATGATGTGGAAGGTGGAGAGGGATAGTTGAGTTCTACAAACAAAAGTGTTGGTTATTTAACATAAAATATTCTATTATTTCATTCAAAATTTGAGCAGTGGGAATAAAAGATCTCATGCATTACTACAGAAAAATATTAATATGTGCTTAGAGTATCATGATGGATGGTTTGTTAATGGAACTGGTGAGACTTTTGTGCTGTAATAAAAATGTCTAAATTCAATATATTCTTTTTAGAACTTCTGCCAAAATAATCTTCTCTTTTTCTGCTATCATAGTAAATTGCTTAAATAGAAGACATATGTATATTAGCATTCCAGCTTGAGCTGGGGGCTAACATTGTGGCAGTATTTTTGTGAAGATAAAGTAATCTTATTGAAATTTGCTGTACAAATATTCCTCATTGAAATCAAAAGCTGTAAGTTCTGATACTCTTAGCCAGGCTGACATCAGCAAAAATTTGATTAATGTTTTTTCTTGTTTTGCTAGAATAACCCCTACACCCCTAGGTGAGGGGAAAAGCACAGTCACAATTGGTCTCGTTCAGGCGCTTACTGCACACCTTAACATTAATTCCTTTGCTTGTCTGAGACAACCTTCTCAAGGACCTACTTTTGGAGTTAAAGGTACGTAATATTTGCAGAACCTATGACC
>VYZQ01009536.1:113602-157686 GCA_013400655.1 Mystacornis crossleyi
TCTTTTTAAATTTCTTAGTTACTTCACTCAGTGGATTGTCCCAGTGGTAGTATATTCCATGTTTTAATACACATGTAATTAATAGATTATTCTAATTAATAGCTTAATTCTGGCACATGACTTCCTCTGCAAGGTTCATACCTATGTTCATTCACCTAACATGTATTGATAATGCAGATAAAGCCTAGACATAGTGAAATGCAGAGGGATGTATTAGCCAGGAGGAATTTTGTGGGGTGATTGAATTTCCCTCCAGTCACCCCTCTACTTGGAGACTCTGATGTGCTTCTAAGTGTTACTATCTAATTATTCCTTGAGAAAGAGTCCACACTGGATATTTTCAAGCAATACAAGGAAGTTAGCAGCTGTGGTTCAGCTGTGTCAGCAGCCTACCTCTGGCTAGGTCTGAGCCTCTTCTGTCTGTTCTCCTGAGCTGTCGCCTGTAATCATGGGCTGCTGCCTTTTTGCCTAGAAACTCTGTAAGAGCCTGAGGGCCAAGTAAGGCCCAGCCAGATGTCAAGCCCATCTTCAATGCTGATAGGAAGTAATGCAATCTGTTTTTTTGCCATTTCTCAGCTGAAATTGGTGCCTAACTGGGCAAGCACTCCCCATCTGCTCTGCTTTGCTTTGCTGAAGTTTAAGTTAACAAGTTTGGTTTCAGCTGGAAGGCTCCTGGTGCTTGGTGCTTCTCAGCTAAGACTGACGCGTGTGAGTGCTTTAATCCCTTCACTCAACTTGTGCATAGGCAACAGCAAATTCCTTTGCCTGTACCATGAGAAGTAGTGGGGAAGGAGTGCTCAGGCAAGGGTGTGAAGGTTACATTCAGAAGCAGTGCTTGCTTGTGACTGCTTTGTCTTTCCACACAGCAGCTGCATGTGCATGACCGTGTCCTAAATCTGGGCAGGAGCAGAGGGTAGCCCTGACGCAGCCAAAGCCTGCACCTCCCATCATGTGCAGGCCTTCCTTTCAGAGCAAGAATTCCCTTTTTAGTACCTGCTGAAAAAAAGCCAGCAAGATTAAGGAAATCATGTTTATTTGGGTGCATCACTGATCTTGTAATAGAAATCAAAATGCCAAAAATGTGTCATCATTGCTGTATGTTTCAGTTTGTGTGTTTAAAGATGGTTGGTTTTTTCCAAAGCTGATGCGACTGATGTGACCATGTGCTTCCCTGTGCAGGTGGAGCAGCTGGTGGTGGATACGCTCAAGTGATCCCCATGGAGGAGGTGAGACAGCTTCAACTTTCAGTCTGTGATATGGTTTAATTATGGGCATGATGGTATTCAGCTGAAGATTGGACTTGATGATCTTGGAGGTCTTTTCCAACCTGAATGATTCTATGATATTCACAGTGCTTGTTTGGTAATGTGTGAGAGTTTCAGCCCAAGAGAGTCTAATTTAGAGCTCAGCAAAACCTCTCTGGCCAGAACTGGTGAAGAACCACCTTGACCATGCACAGCTGGTCCAAGCAGAGTTCTAATGTCAGCCCTCAGGTGCCATTAAAATTGACCTTCCAACTCCTTCTGTCAGACACATAAAAAATAAAGTACCTGTGTAACACAAGTCTTAAATTTAAGATGCTCATTTTAGAGTTTTCACAAAACTTTGTTCATCAGACTTTGTATCAGCCAAGTTCATGCCTGTTAGGTTAGGGGCTGTTCTGCTGCAGTTAACAGGAAGCTGGCATACACCCCCAAAGCCAGCATGCATGCTGTGCTCTGGGGCAGATTCAGCAGTGATCCACACCCCTGGTCCAGGTCAGGTAGTAACTACTAACACTAAACTGATTCAGTATTAATGATGTGGAACTGTAGCCCTTGGCTTCTTATTCTTGAATCTTTTAGCAAAGAATGAAGATGGTCTTGGCTTTGTTTGGCTACATTTAGAGTAGTTTACGACGTACGCAGGTGAAAACAAGTCCTTCATATGGCTCAGTGTATTTTCACCTGGAAATCTTTAGCCTACCCTGACAGCTGACTAATCAGAGCTACAGTCTCAAGGAGATAGCAACGATTGCTGCTGCTAATTTGTGTTAATGAATTGAATTAAATATTTTCTAATAAAAATATCTTGCTGTTTCCCCCTTCTAGTTCAATCTTCATTTGACTGGAGATATTCATGCTATAACTGCTGCAAATAATTTGCTGGCTGCCGCTATTGATGCTAGGATCTTGCATGAGAATACTCAGTCTGATAAGGTGAGAATTACTTTCTCATATCTAGATGACATTTTTTTCTTTTCAGTTTTTCAATAAACTGCATTTCAGAGAAAAACACACTGTTTATCATTTTTATATTTTCACCATGTGGACAGTAACTTGCTGAAGCCATTCTATGTTCTTCTGGGAAATTTTCCTTATACAATATATTTTTCTGACAAATAGCTATCATAAGGTAGTCGTTTAAGATAACAATCTGGAACATTGACAACTCTTTCAGACTGTACTAAATAGTGTAATAAAGCATGTTCTCCCTATGTGTAATCTTACTCTTTTCAATAATTCGTAGACTCACTTTAAAGTTACAAATTGTATTTCTGATATGTAGTTGGGTATGATGTACCTTAAGAAGAAGGAGTTATGGGGAAAATAAACTAGATCCTTGTCCCTCTGCTAAATATATTGTGATGTTAAAACAAGTCTTAACTTGGGGCTTTAAAGGGAAGGGAGAAGATCAAAGAAGGAGCCTCTTCTTTCTGTCTGCAGTATTAAAACTGAGCGGGGTTGACATACTCCCTTGCTTGGTACATTTGTACACAATGTACAGGTGTACATTTAGGCCAGTTTGGAACTTACAATTATAGTTTAAATACTTTGGATCTTGATTAAAGTTTTAAAAGGTTCCCAGTTTCAAAATTAATATGTATTTTTTTGTGAAACAGAGAAAAACAGTAATTTCTGGCAACTGGATTTTAGACTGTTAAATCATAGGCATGGCTCAGAAGCCTGCCACCTTCTCAGAATGGTTTTTTAAATCTCTAATCAGAAGTCCACAACCTATGTGGTTAGGAAATTCTTACTGAAATTAGGTGGAATAAATTTAAAAAGCATTAACTTTTTGTAACTACTTCTTTCAACTTCTTGTGTGGTTTTTCTAGTCTTTGTATAATAGGCTGGTTCCAGTAGTTAATGGCGTGAGAGGATTTTCTGCTATTCAGCTTGCCCGTCTGAGAGTAAGTTGTTAATTCAGTCTCTCCTCAATTACAGTGTCTCTTCATAAAATATATTCTCTTACACAACTTGGTTAAAATGATTTGATGTATGGGACTGAGTTTGTATAAACCCTCATGAATATATCAAGTCTAGACTTTTTTCTGAAAGCATCATCCTTGGAGTAATAGGATCTGGGTCTGATGTTATTTTTATAACTAACATTTTTTTCTTTTCTATTCTTTTCTCCTGAAATAAACTAGTAATTTTTTAAAATGCTGTGTCTTTTCTGATGAAATATTAAAGTTAGAGTTTTTTAAATACTTTTCCAATTATGGTATCGTCACATTTGAAAGCTCGCATTCTTTGGTTTTGCAGTATTTTCTGATTTTGAAAGTTTAATATAGCATATATTTCTGGGGTTTTATTGATGTCAGTTTGACAGTGTTCTTCCTTCAAGGGGTACATTTGTATGTTCAGTATATTTTTGCATCCCATCTTGCTTGCTGAATGCTTCCAGAAGAGCTTCCTGTGCCATTCATGTATGAATTAACATGTCTGGATTTGAGCATGCCACTTTGATAAAAACCTAGAGAGGAGCACAGTCCATTAGTGTAGGAGAAAGAGAATATGAACCCCTTGAATATGACCCTTAAGGACAGCTCTGGTTCTTCTGTGGCCAGTTCCATGTTTGTTGTTGGCTTATGAGTCCTGACTGGTCGTGTTTCAGTCATCAGATGGCAACGGATTTGGGAGGCAGAAAGAAGGGTAGAGGTAGTGCCACCTTCTGTTTTGGCAGGGGGAAAAGGAGTTCTCATAACATTTTAAGCTTTTGTGCTACTCAGTTGAATGTCAGTAAACTAAAATGGGGATGATGCCTGCTTGACTCTAAGGCGGAGTCAGGCTCAGAGATTGTTCCTTTGGAAATTTGGAATATTTTCATTTTGTTCTTGTTTACCCTGTTAGAGCAAACAGGTTAGGGAAAGAGGGAGAATGTTTGCTTTATTCATGACATACCAACTATCTCTATATTTGAAATTGATTTCTCTCTTCACATGAGCTGCAACGGAGTAAAGAAAAGTTTTGCTTTATAACATTCAAATGCATGAATCATTATTTCCAATATAATTGAATTATTTTTATGTGAATTATTCTCAGTATATTGATTCCTTATATCTAACAAGATGTCAATTGTAAAGGAATCGTGGGATGAGGTTACATTTTTCTCAAAACAGGATTACTAAGATTGAAACTCCTCACTTACATATGTGGGGTTGATAAGCCAGAGCAGCTACACCATTTGAAACAAATAAGCCATTTCACTGCACTTTTTGAACTTGTTTGTGTGTAGAGGCTGGGAATAAACAAGACTGATCCTGAGACTTTAACAGAAGAGGAGATCAGCAAATTTGTGCGCCTTGACATTGACCCATCAACCATAACATGGCAAAGAGGTATGTAGTCAGAAAGCCTCACTTCACCTTGGATTTCAGCATAACTTACTTCCTAATTTGCTTAATTTTACCTGAATGAAAGCTGTTTCTGCTCTGACTGTAAGAATAACCAATTTGCAAGTGGGAAGTGTGGGTGCATAACAAATGCAGGTGCAGTGTGTTGCTCTAAACTTGATCAAGTATCTGCAATAACTCGCGACTTCGCTAAAAGTCTGAAAGGTAGGTTTCTTTGACAGTTTAAATACATCCCTGGCCTCTCTCACATTAGGTAATACCTCTCCAGACATATGAAAGTGTCTTTTCTGTGCATTTTGCAAATCTTAGCCATTCTTTTGTTAACTGTGTTATGGTTCTAGATTATTTGTATTTATTCTTCTTGATTTTGGTCCCTCATCCTCCCAAGCTCAGCAGCCTGGGTAGCTCAAGAGACTTAATAGGCTTAAGGGATTATGTGTTTTTCTGATTTTTGAAGTCTCTTGAGTTGTTTGCTTCATTTCAAAAAAGAGGTGAAAGATGTGGTGCTGTTGCCAAGCAAACTGATATCCACTCTGATACCCTCAGACAACTCCCCTTTGCTTTTTCCAGTTCTAGTGCTGGGTCAAATTTCAGTGTTTACCTCAATTTCTAGACCTATCTTTTTCTTCTTTAGGGAAGTAAACTCTGCATAAATAAATTTGAGCTAAATACCACTGGATTTTATTTTCTTTCGTAGTTCTCGAATACTAAAGTTATCACTGTTAAATGGAATGTATTGTGATGCTTAGAAAAAAGGGTGAATCTGTTGAGAAGGGAGGAGTCTTGGCCATGCTTTACTATGCCTTTTGTGTGCATGTCATCTCAGACTTGGGATATTTTTCTCAAGATAATTCTGAGGATGTGGCATAAGATGTTTTTTATTAGTCACACAGTGTGTCTGGAAGAGACCTGTATTAGGATGAAGAAGTAATATAAATGTTTAATGTAATATGACTCCACTTTTTTATCAGCATGGGTTTGGGAGGAGGCAACACTGCTCAACAGCTGTTAACCTCAAGTGAGTTATTTAATTAATCTCAAACAATGTTAGTGAAGTTTCTATTCCACACAGCTCTATATGATGTACATACCTTAAACATTTCAGAAAAAACCTGGGTTTAGGAATGGTTTAGATAACTTGGAGAATGTTTTATTTAGGACTGTTTCTGCAGTCCATATGTCTATGAAACTTGTTACATACCAGGGAATTTGCAGGGAAGAAGAGTTAAGGTATCAGATCTTCTGAAAAGTAATTTTAGTCAGGACCTGTTTCCATAGAAGTATCACAAACTTCCAATTCACTATCAGCTTACACTAACCTGAAAATGTACAACAAACTGAAAAGTGGGAAAACTTCCCTCTTCTTAGTCGTCCCCTGATACTCAGATTCTGTTTACATCTGTAGAGGATAAGAAAGTGGATGCATTAAACCTAACACTTACTTGAACCTAAACCTTAGTGAAAGGTTTGATTTGGGTAAAGGAAGAGGGAAGATTTGGAGAAGGAAAAATTGCTTTTATGGCAAAACCAGTTATTTTCTTACTACTTAGTACAGCTGTTGGAATCTTCTTGGAGAATGAGTGACCACAGTGAGAAAGTACAGTATAGTATAAGTATAGCTCAGTGACCAGGAGTTGCCAGGGTAGTTACAATTTCATGGTAAGGGTGTTTAGGTTACGTGATTTCACAGGAAAGGACCAGATAAAAAAGCAGCTCACTGCCTGTCCAGGCTGGTGGGAAGGCTGGTTCCTGCCCTCAGGAGTGCCTGTGTAGACTGGAAAGATGTTTAGGTCTGCTTAAGCTATGTTGTGAGCTTCGAAGGAAGAGAAGGGAGAAGTTTGTGCTGGAGGGATCAGCTTGCCGTATGGCTTCACAGTGCCATATGGTACCACAGCTTGGTGCAAGGCTACAACTTCCATGTACCAGGCTCTGTCCTGCAATTTCTGCCAGGAGAGTAGAATTTTAGAGTACAACTGTGTATATATAGAAACCAAAATGAGTTAGCCAAATCTGTGTTGCACCATCCCTTAAATGGAATTCCTGAAGAAATTAGGGACCTGAAGACTGAGTAGAGGGAATAAGGTATGTGTGGTATTTGTAACAGCCCCAAGAGAAATGCCCAAGATGGGGGCGGGAAGTGACTTAAACCTTGGTTTTCTCCCGGCTCACTCATAACCCTGAACTGGGGTTGTTTAAGATTAAGATTCAAAGTCCCTCTTGTTCTTGGGTGATTATGTCATCCTTTTCTGTACACAGACAGTTTTGTTAATCTCCAAAAGCAGCAGGAAAAGTGGAAGGAGCTGATTTCACTAACCTTGAGTACAGACAGCTTCTTTGGAGGTTCCTGGATTCTGCACTTATAAATGAACAGGACTCAAATCCACCAGAAGACTGTTCACTGCCAAGCTACAGGCTGAATTTATCAAGAGTACCTTGCACCCGTTATTTTAGGGTTGGTGCAAACTTAAGCATTTCTAGGACTACAGAGCCTGTAAGAAGGAGTCTGTTTTTGCATTCTCTAGGGATTGACGTGCCCCCTTGTCCTGTCACTACATGCCCTTGTAAAAAGTCTCTCTCTGGACCCTTTAGGTACTGGAAGGTGCTATAAAAGGTCTCCCTGGAGCCTTCTCTTCTCCAGGCTGAACAGCCCCGACTCTCTCAGTCTGTCTTCATAACAGAGGTGCTCCAGCCCTCTGATCATCCTCATGGCCCTCCTCTGGACAGCAGGTTCACAACCTTCTTACGTTGGGGCCCCCAGAGCTGGATGTAGCACTCCAGATGAGTTCTCACGAGAGTGAGTAGAGGGTGAGAATCACCTGCCTCAACCTGCTGGCCACGCTGCTTTTGATGCAGCCCGGAACACAGTTGACCTTCTGGGGTGCCAGTGCACATTGTCGAGTCATACTGAGGTTCTTACCAACCAAGAGTCCCATGTCCTTCTTTCCAGGGCTGCTCTTAATTCATTCTCTGCCCAGCCTGTACTTGTGCTCGGGATTGCCCCAAACCAGGACCTTGCACTTGGCTTTGTTCAATTTCATGATGCTTGCGTGGGCCCACATCTCAAACCCGTCCAGGATGGCATCCCTTCTTTCCATCCAGGATGTCGACCTCAATGCATGACTTGGCATCATAAGCAAACTTGCTGAGAGTGCACTGAGTCCCACTGTCCGTGTTGCTGACAAAGATGTTAAACGGGCCGGTCCCAATACCGGACCCCAAGAAACACCATTCATCACTGGAACACACTTGGACACTGAGCCATTGACTGCAACTCTTTGAGTGTGACCATCCCGCCAGTTACTTTCACTGAATGATCCATCCGTCAAATCCATTTCTCCACTTTAGAGACGATGATGTCATGCAGGACGTTGTCCTACTGTTTCTTCCTAAGAAGCATCCTGATCAGTTCTCAGCAGATGAGAGAGCTCTTTGATTATTCTCAGTCCTTCCTTTTGACTACTACAAAGGCAGGTTTGAAGTTGAGTGTTGAAAGTGCAGAACTGGAGAACTTGGCTTGTGATGATTGTTAGAGAAGTCTGTAATTCCAGAGGATGGTTTGGTTCCCTTACAACACCAAAAGTGTTTCCAGGTTAGAAATACGATTGTCAGAGATTGAAGTTGTGTTAAATAGCAGATGGTTTTTCGTGACAGTGGAAAGAAAAAAACCAAACCAACCGTCCTTTAAATGCTGTGCAGCTGAATGTGGAGTTAGTTACGGTGATGTGTGTGAAAGATACTTGTCTGGAAGAAGCAATCTGACAACATAATCATCCTTTAAAAGAAGAACTGACCAAGTCTAACCAACATCATGCAATCTTAAAATCAATTCTTAACAAGTCAGTGATAAAGCAGATGATTTGAAGTAGATCTGGTGCTTTATATCTACTAAGACTGATTTTTCTTATGTAGGTAAAATAGTAAGTTGTATGTTAGAATATTAAGAATCTGTTAGCTTCAAATACTGTTCAAATCAAGTGTGTTTGAGTTGTTTTGACCTGTCATCAAATGGTATCAATTGGAAGGGAGCAACCAATTCCATGCCAGTGCTAACAGACAGAAGTGTGGTTATCTGGTTACACTGTTGGAGCAGTTGAATCTTGCGTGTGTAACAACAGGTATGTCTGGAAAAACCCGTGTTCCCAAATTCTTGTTAACATGTTTTGCTTTTGCTATTCCTTTATTTCAGTGGTGGATACAAATGACAGATTCCTGCGCAAAATAACAGTTGGGCAGGCGAATACGGAGAAAGGATTTGTCCGTCAGGTATGTAAAGGCAGTTAATAGATCTCATTCTGGACAGAGTTTGCTTTAGAGGCTGGGAGCATTTCTATAGTTCTTGCAGCGTACTTTGAATTGAAATATTGACGTCTGTTCTGTTGTATAGTAATCTTGCAGTGAAACTGATTGTGCTAATGAGTAACTGAATCTGAAGTTTCAGAAACAGAAACCAGTGCATATTCCACAATGCTTTGGAAGCACTCAAAAAGTTGCACGTACCGGGGGTTTAACATTGTCCTATGACAAGATGCCTTTATACCCTCATAAAGTTAATTCGTATGACTTTTAATTTTTTTTTAAATCTCTGTAACAATTTATGTAGGATACATATAATTCAAATTACATTTAAATTTCATTTTAAAAATTGTTAAAAAATAAGCTTTTTATTCAGAGTTCTCATGTCCCTGTCATGCATCTCAACTTTGGAATCTGAACTGTAAGACCTTTGAGCATGTGCTTGCTTTTATTATGTGCGCTTGAAGGGATAGTTCAGCAAATAAGTACGTGCGTTCTTTTCAGTGGTGTAAAAAGCTAACCTACGTTACTATATGAAAGATTCTGGAAGTTTATTAAAGAACTTACTGATAAATTGAAAGCCAGACTTTTCCAACACCACCTGAACAAGTGGTCCTGGGGTAACGTACTTAAATCAATTTCTGAAACAACATAGCATGGAACAGCAGTATCAGGAGGAACAAACTTATTGTGATGATGTGGAGTTGCTCCTAATTTGATGAAGATCTTGTAATATAAGATTCTGGATAATGAAATTCATGAGGTTCTGACTATTTTGATGTGAACAGCTCTTGTGGTAGAGATAAGGTTTTCACACAGTTTGAAAATCCTAGCCTTAATTTTTCTTTAACGTTTCAGACCTCTTCTAGGCCTTACGCCTAAATAAAGAGAGCAAGACATAGTGCTATTTTTTTTGCAGCAGGTAAAGCAAAGTCAAATTGGAGAGAAGAACTTCAAAGAGAAATCATGAAATCCTAGAGCAGTTTGGGTTGGAGGGGATCTTAAAGATATCTAGCTCCAACCCCTCTGCCCTAAGCAGGGACACCTTCCACTAGAAATGCTCGCTTGTCTTGGTTTTGAACGCACAAAATAGAAGTTTTTCTGTCTGTAGCTTACAGGAGATTCAATATTAGCCACTAGTCATTTCTGATAATGGGCTAGGACTACAAAATATTATACTTGGTATGAATTCCTTCAGCACTTGAGACCTTTTCATATGTTTAGATTTTTTTCAGCAACTCAGTGTGATTATTAGTTTTAAGCCAGGTTCTGCCAGCCTTATTGTGTAGTATTTTACCATTGTAATTGCACTGCTGAGTTAAATGTGGGTTATTTTATTATAGAGTAGTAGTTGACAGTATGGCTGTCAAATGTTGCTTCTGTACTTTTTCAGTTAAAATTAATGCTTTCAGTATTGAGATGTTGGACTGATGCATAGCCATTCACATTTTAACATGGACTTAGTGACTCAAGAAATAGAGTTAGCAGTTAGGAAAACTCATTCCAGAGCCTAGCCAGAGATCCAGAGAAAACAGGACTTCACAGTTAACAGATGCATTTTATAAATATTTGGAGTGATGTTCTAGCACTCTTAAAATCAATGACACCTGTGTAAAATGCCAGAGCACAGCAGGCACAAAAGTCTGCATTTTAATGAACAGGGATGGTGTGGTTTCTAAAGAGTATTACATGACTGATGCCCTTGATCCTGCAATTGAATCCATGTGGGTGGATCTTTTCATCAATACAAAACTGACTTTGCAGCTAAGACTTCTGTCAGCACTTTGTAGGTGTATAAAGGTTATTAGAGTTAAATAGCACCTGCTACCACAATCTTTTGTGCCTATTTTTTCAGTTGAATTTTATGTCACTCTTTGAGCATCTACCTGGGATTTTTTTTCACATCCTTTCGGGTTTATATAGAAACAATGATAATAAAAACTTTTGTTGTGGGTCTTACGATAAACCTTCTGATAAATCAGAAGTATTTCACCGTATGGGTTGGACACAGATTTCTCAGGCTTATTTCTTGTCTTACATATGCTGCAGTGACTTACTGAGGACATTCTCAAATTCAGAAAAGATAGTGGTATCCATGTCATCACGACAGTAACGAAGTTTATTGCATGTAGAACTGCTTCCAAAGGATACAGAAAATCTGTTTTGTAATTTCAGCATTTCACTTGAATCCCTGTGCTGAAAATCTCAGTTACAGAATTATTTTTCTTTTCTGTGGTATATATGACTCCCTACCTGTGCCCAAAGCAGAAAAGTGCTCAGGTGTCTTCAGAAGGTTTGACTAAACATGTGGGTACATAGAGGTCAGCCTGAATAAGACTGCTCTGGGCTGTCGCTGTTAAAATCTAAAGGCAGGAACATGGGTTAAAAAAGGGCAGAAGCTCTTAAAGTACTAGGCAAATGCACAAGAGTGGTAGGGTGTATGCTCTGTGTAGATGCTTCTTAAAAACAGACAAAGCTCTCAATTTGAACAGATTCCTCTGGTATTAGTATGGGATACATCTGCTAGAGGTCTGATAGAAACAGTCCTGGGGCTTTTGTCTTACATAGATAGCAGTAGGATGTAGTTACTAAACTTTATGTAGACATTAACTGCTGGAGATTAAGAGATTACTAAAGAAATTGCAGTTCTTGATCACTGCCAATGTTGCATTCCTTTCACATAATATATTAGTGACTTTTCTTTTCTTCTCTGTTTATGTTCTGACAGCGTGTGGCCTGAGCTTTCCTAATAGTGAATTAGTACAAATACTACTAATCTATACAGCAAGCTCTTAAAGAAAAGTAAAAATTATTACTTACATTGTGCTGAAATGCTGCACAGTGTGGATGTATTTCTACAAGAACAACAGAACTGATGCCACATACAGTTCTTGGTGCTTTTTGACTTACATATTTGTTCATTTAGAAAAAAAAGGGGCAGAGATATATTTTACATTTCATAGGACAAGCACAAGACCTAAGAGCATAGACTCTAAATTTTGAGCTTAAGTAGAAAAAGAATGATCAAATGTAGCAAGAATGTTTTTGAAACCAGAATAAAAAGCTGTTGGAGATCATTACAGAAAAAAAAAAATTAAAAAAAAAACCTTCACAATGCTGTGTTCCTTTGCTCAGGCCAGTAAAGCTCAAAAAACATCTGGTGATTTTCTGTTTCTGCCGCAGAAAAAAAATTCTTAGTTCTTCAGGGAGCTTCTCTAAGGATAATGTGAGTCGAGGGGCTAAGCAGTCTGCAACACTGGTCCTCAAATAAGTGTAGTGTAATGGAGAATATTAGTGAGGGAATATAAGGTGTTTGAAGTTCACAGAGCCATACAGTATCCTGAGTTGAAAGGGATGTATCAAAGTCTGACTCTTGGCCCTGCACAGGACCACCCCCAAGAGTCACACCATGTGCCCGAGAGCATTGTCCAAACACTTCTTGAACTCTGTCAGGCTGGTGCTGTGACCAGTTTCCTGGGGAGCCCTGTGACCAGTTTCCTGGGGAGCCTTTTCCAGTGCCCAACCACCCTCTGGGTGAAAAACCTTTTCCTAATATCCAACCTGAAACTCCCTGACACAACTTCAGGCCATTCCCTCGCATCCTGTCACTGGTCACCATAGAGAAGAGATCATTTTCTGCCTCTCCTCTTCCCCTCATGAGGAAATTGTAACTGCAGTGAGGTCTCCTCTTAGTCACCTCTTCTCCAGGCCAAACAGGCCAAGTGACCTGAGCTGCTCCTCATATTGGTGTCCTCTCAAGGTCCATCACCATTTTTGTAGCCCTTATTTGGATGCTTTCCAATATTTTTATGTCTTTCTTGTATCGTGGCACCAAAACTGCCCCCAGGACTCGAGGTGAGGCCGCCCCAGTGCAGAGCAGAGCGGGACAATCCCCTCCCTTGCCCGGCTGGCCATGCTGTGCCTCAGGCACCCCAGGACAGGGTTGGCCCTCCTGGCTGCCAGGGCACTGCTGACTCGTGTTCAACTCACCATCAATCAGGACCCCCAAGTCCCTTTCTGCAGCTCTGCTTTCCAGCAGCTCATTGCCCAGTCCATCTGTACAAGTTACTCTAGTCTTACGTAATCTCAAGAGCTGTAGGTTACCATTTAGAACTTGTTTGAATTCCAGTGTGAAATTTATCTTTCCTGAGTTTATTCCTGATGATCCCCTGTGAGTATTTAATCTGACTTCGATTTGGTTCATGATTCTCATTTCTGCTTTACAGGCTCAGTTTGATATTGCTGTTGCGAGTGAAATTATGGCCATCCTGGCACTTACCACTAGCCTTCAAGATATGAAAGGAAGACTGGGGAAAATGGTGGTGGCTAATGACAAGAAAGGAGAACCAGTAACAGCAGAGGATTTGGTATGTTCAGTGCTGCAGAGACCTGTGAATAACCTCAGACATGTTTGTTTTGCCTCTTGAAGCATTAAAAAGGCAGGTGCATGCCAAGGATTTTGCTTTGAACAGCACAGTCAGATATCAAAGAAAGATCATCTTCTGGGCCAAAACCTGCTTGAGAATGAGAACAAGATGTAGAACTCATTTCTTCAACCCTGGTAACATCTGGCTCAGGAAGCCTCTGGTCTCCATAACCTACTTGGATCATTTTCTGCAGTTCTTAAGGCAAACAAATTCGGTGCTGGAGGGAGTCAAAGTGCGGACTCTTATTTGAGAGAGCTGGTAATGTTTGCTACTGTACTTTTAGAGTCTGCTCAGATGTTACGATGATAGTTACCACATGAATGCATCTTCCACTGAATCAGAATGGAAACAAGCTGTTCTTAATTCGGAGCTTGCTGATAGTGCTTGGGACAGGGTTATTTGTCATTATATTTTTTTTTCTCTTTACCTTCATTAGTTGCTGTTTCCTTATTCCCTACTTCAGCTCCTGAAAAAATCAGTATGTTTTTTCTTTAAATCCCATTCTATCCGTTGTATCTGGGCTGTGAGACATTGAACAGTGGTGAGTGAAAGCTCACACATGGTTGTGTATGGCAGGTTCTGGTGCAGCCAGAAGCTACCAGTTGGTGTTTGTAATCAGCTGCATGCCAGGAGTAGTCTAATGGCAGCCCACTGGTGATGGCTGCCTGTATCACACAGGCTCTGTATGTTTTCTCCTGTTTCTCCCTGGTCTGTGAACATCTGCTCAAACTTACTGAGTACTGAATGAGTAAAGCAATGAGTATCCTGCCTTATCAGCAAAGATAGCAAATCCGCAAGTCAGGAACACCTTCATAGCCTTAGTGGATTCCAGTTTAATAAAGAAATGAAAACACAATATCTGGTGTGCCTGGATTTAAAAATGAAATTAAGATAAGGTTAAAAATTTCTAAGTACAGTCAAAGTAAATCATCTACTCCCAATTATGCAGGAGACATGAAGAACTGCATTTAATAGTCCAGCTGTTGAAGTTTTGTTTTTGCTTTTCAATTGTATAACTTTGTCTTGGCCAAATGGAGGGGAATGGGGAATAAATTACATTATAAGGCATATGCAAAATCTTTAAAATTATTTAGTGTTAGAATTAAAGCTGCATTTGAAATACATGATTTTAATTTTGACACTACTTTTGTATGAAGGTACTTTAATTTATTAACATTGCAAAATACTTGACCTGCTAATCACTTAATGCTAATCAGCTTGATGAATGAAAGAATGGCTTTTCCATTGGGGCAAAAGAATTTTAGAATTTTTCCATTGTGTCCCTAAAATGAAAGTAGTGCTCAGCAAAATGTCTGTTACTAATTCAGTTTTCTTTGGCCTTTTTTAAAACAAACCTCCTATGCTTAGTGTCTCAATCATTTGATAGTGTTGCTTGTACTGAACATATGTTTCCAGTTGTTCTTTAAAGCCGTGTTTTGTATTATACAAAAGAAAAACCGTCCAGAGAGAAAAAATCATCACAGTCTGAATGACATGTGTTAGGAGCATCTGCAGCTATGCTGCTGCATTCTTTTTCTTCTGGACTTTCTCCATACCATGCACAGGAAAGACTTGTGTACATCTCATGATTGGGAAGTGCAGAAACTCCTACCTCTTTTGTTGTGCAGTGTGTTAAAAATGAGTACGAGAACTATGGGACTAAGAGGAATGTGATTTCATGGTTAAGGATGTAGAGCATCTCTTTGGAGAGTTCTATTCCTGTGTTTTTTGCAAAACTTACATGTGGTGCTCTGTCCTCACAAACTGATTACTACAGTACATTAGAAGTTACGCGTTCCTCAGCTGGTTTAACACTAAGGAGCTAAACAACTGAAATTTATGGAGAGAGTGAACCACCATCAACAACTTTGAGCCAGGAGAAATTATTTTCTGTTGCCTCAGGTTGAGCATCTAAAATTGGTGAATATTTTTGAGTTTGATTCTTGTGTGTGCGGGTTTCTCTTCTGAAGAACAGGAACAAATAAACATTTGTTTATTTCTGAAGACTTACTAATATCGGTGAAGAAGTCAGATGCTGTGCTGTTGGGATTTTAAAAATGTCAGAAGAAATTAGTGGGGTTGCTACCATTTCTTTGTCAAATTAAATAATGCTTTCTTTGTACAAGGGAGAGAGCTTATGAATAACCATACTGCACTGGTGAAAATGTACTGTATAAAGTTGAATGCTCTGGAAACAACAGCAGGGGAAGTATAATCAAAGACAATAACAAGTCATAATTCATATGGACAAAGAAGATAAATTTCTGTTCTATAATGTAGCATTTCATCTCTGTTGCTGGTTTCTTCCCACAGGTGGTCAGTCTTTTTGAACAACCTGCAATTAAACCTACTGTTTCTAGAGTTTAAATGCAGTCTCTATTCTTCCCCTCCTCCCCTGCAGCTTGTGCTGCCTGCGTTGATAAAATCCAAGGATTAGACCTTGAGAAAATTTTCACACACATCAAGAGGTTTGATGTGAAGCCATTCTTCTCCTGAATTTTCATTCTTCTTTCAAGTCAGGGTCAGTGAAGAGGTAAAGCTCTGTAGTTCAGAAAGGGAAGATCTCAAGACAGCTGAACAAAGGAAAAACACTTTACAATATTTTAGAATGCTCTCAATCCAGGTTCAATAATTTTGACTTTTATTTTTGTAAAACAAAATCCAATTTAGAAGCTTGAATCTGTCATAGTCCATCAACATGGAACATTTTAGCCAAAAGAACTGCAATTGCATATAGTTCTAAAAAACTTTAAAAGCAACTTTATCATGAGAAATACCACACAACCTTAATAATGGGTCAATCCTACCTATCATTGAAAAAAATTCTGGGATTCATGTTTGTATCCTACACAGATTGAATTTATGCAAGTTTACATGTTTTGACAGTAGTCTTTAGTTCTCTGAAATCTGTGTGAACCAAAGCCACTAAAACTTTCTCTGTGATTTGTTTCCAGATGTACACGCAAAATACTTCACAAAAAGACAATTGCTCTTAATTTTTACTCTATATGCAATATATTTTTAATAACACAATAGTAAAACCTAAAATATACATTGGCAGATATAAACCATATGCAGAGACAGGCTAGAAATAATAGAAAAAAGATAAATTGAATATATCATGAATTGAGAAGACTCTTTCCACAAGAGTAATGGATTAAATGTCTATCCTCTGTAATGGAATATGTTGAACTCTTTGCCAAAATGTGGTGCTCATTGTACAGTATTTTGAAGACTTAATTGCTTTTTGGCTTTTACAGTGAGGTAGAATTCTGATGGACACATACCATATTTTTATGTGAAGCTGAATCGGTATATATGCCCTAGATCAGTATTTCAGCAGATATGAAAAATATTGAATAAATATGTCACTATATTTTTAAAATAAGACTTCTTCTCATCTTACTTTCTGTGCCATACTGTTAGATTTCAGTAATTGCAAGACCTAAGAAAAAGAAATAGCTTCATATTTGCTTATATAAATGATCTGTCAGCTAGCAAGATTTTGTTCTCTGGTTCATCAGAAACATTGTGTACATTGTTCACTTCAAACAAAAGAAGTTGCAGTTCTCAGATTATGGTGTAAAGTTTAGTTTTTTACAGGACTGAAATTCCAGAAAGTGTTATTATTTTGTTAGAGGCTACAGTTTCAATTGAAGGAAAGTTACAAGTACTTCATTATTTTTCTTATAAAGAAGAGGGTTTTTCTCTGCCCTTCAGTCTGTGTAGCCTTTATTCATTTCATAGCAGTTACTTTCAATCACTTTCCTTGTCATCTGATGCTGGCTTTCATTTCCACTCCTGGTACACTTCAGAGACTGCTCCACTGGAAGTTGCTTTGAAAGTATTTTGGATTTCCATCTAAGTTTGCCTTTCCTGTGTCATGTGTATAATTTATTTTGTGCTCTGTGATCTGTGCTATCCTGGGGAGCATACCTGCCCTGACAGCTGGTGGATAGATGGAAGGAGCATTATTTTCAGGAATACTTGTGATCAGTTCCAGGAGGGAACCTGGCAGAGTTGGATGTCTGTATACAATTGATTCAGAGCACTGCTTCTTTCTTCTGACAGTGAGTTAATGGAAAGCTAATGATCTTTGGGCTCTCACACGTTTAATTGGTGTGTGTCTAAGCCCTTAATTCTTTTATAAAAGGTTTATCTACCTTTTCTGAATTGGAAGTAGGAATCTGATTCCTTAAATAGCTTTGAGAATCAGATCCAGGACTTGGAGTGAGTTGTAAGAATTGTTTACTAGATACTTGGAGGATTGAGGATACAAAGAAATGAAAACTTCATTCTCACAGTCATGACAGATAGGTATGAAAGCTTTATTGTTTGTGTAGCTTTTAAGGACTGCTGTTGACACCAAACCTATTTAAGAACCATGGGAGGCAGATAAACACAAGATATGCGGATTGGAGTATTTAGGGATTTTTTCTTTGTTTTCAGCTTCAGATAAAATGAGTTGTTGTGTCCAGAATGCATGTCTAGTATTTCCCAAATAATGCATAAGTAATATCTCCCAAAAAGTTAAAATGCAGAGGAAGTATTTTTTTACTTCACTATTTTTATCTGATTGGTGAAGATATCAGAAAGCACAGGAGTCAGGATTTGAGCCATTATTATTTAGAAGAAGCAGGGGAGGAGGCTGGGGGAGAAGTATCCTGATTTTATTTTTCACTTCCTCCCCCAAGTCTTCTTTCCAGTAGGGCTGATGTGTGGCTGCTCAGGTAGTTATTCTTGCTGCTGACCACTGAAAGACCTGATGTAAAGTTTTGGATTTGGCTTTTTTTCCCTCCAGAAATGAGAGTATTTGGGTATATAGGCACCAGGCTGTTTCTATAGAAGTGGTAGAGCCTCACCCATTTTGAAAGAGCTGGAGCGCTTACGTTTCTTTGTGTTTTACTCCTAGCTTCTAAAATTGACATCTTAAGAAACATCAGTCTATTCCTTTGCTAATTCAGAAGATGAAAAATTATGCTGTTTTGCTATTCAGTTTCTCATATCTTTGTGGATCCACTGGGTTTTGTAAATAGTGGGAGATGCAGAGTGCAAAGAAAAATCTTTTCCTTCTCTCTCTCTTTCACAGTCCTCCAAGGAAACACTTGCTATGCATTAGTAGAAACCAGTTTTACTATTTTGGTTTCAATTCAGTTTTATCTAAGGCCAAATATTCCGCGTCATTTTCCTCTGAAGTCCATGCTCAGATGTGATGCTCAGAAAGGGGAAAATTTAATTTTATAAAATACTATATACTTAATCACCACATACTTTTATGTCTCTTATCTGTTGCCGTCAAAATTTTCATGCAGGCTTTGATCAAATTTTGGGTTAGTTGACAAAAGCTGTGTTGAGAATTATACAGGCGCTATTTTTATTGCTTTTCTTCAGTTGGATATTACTGTTCATCTCTTTATAGGCTACTTGGATATTGTACCCATGTTTTTCAAACTTCATTTTAAACAATTTACGGCAGCTAGGATTTTTGTTTAATTTTCATGTTTCTTTTCAATGCAAAAATATATTAAATTCTTTTTTTTTGCATTCTCTGGCAATTCTATGAGCCACTCTTTATAACACTACTGTGGTTTTTTTGAACCATGATCTAGTTTTTTTGAAACAAAACACATCATCTCAAAATCAAAGTAATTCAAGAATAAATTTGAACATATGTTGGTGGTTTCGAGATAGCACTCTTCATATAGTCTGATAGTGATGTGCACACTGTAGCCTTTTTTTTTTTCTAAAATGGGCATTGAAATTTGGTGTTGAGGGATGTCATGACTTTTATTTATTTTAAAGTCAGTCAGTGTGAAATTTATACTTCAACAAAATTTTTAGAGAGGAGTAAGGTTTTTTACAACCAAAATGCAGCAATTTGATCACCTCCTTTTGTGCTCTCATCATCACAGTAAGGCACCTTTAACTTTTAATCTTACGATGTATGCATTATCTGCCCCTAGTAAATTCTGTGGCTGCTTTCATCCTGTATCTGTTATGTATATATTTGTACAAGTCTTGAAAAACACCCCTTCTGGTTGTTGCTAGCTATTGATTTATGCTATTGATTCTGTCACAAAAGAAATACATAATTTCTTTAGGCAGTTTTAGCAAGTAGCCTTCCTGCTATCTCAGGTCTCAGTGGCCTTTGGCACTTCATCTTGTTACCTTGAACATCCTCATGGTGATCACTTAATTCTGTTTCTGACCTCTCCATGAAATAGGACAATGAAATTACCTGTTCCTTGCAAGTGTATTCAGAACAAAATAATTTTTGTTTTTGACACACTGTAAATACAGAATTTTAAAAGTCTTGAGGTAATATCTAAATAAATTCTTTATGCATGACTGTAACACTGCTTTGAACTATAAGGGTTGTTTAACTGTAAGCTTAAGTGTAACTTGGAAATGCTGCACCTTAGAATTGACTTCTAAGTCAATTAAAATGTGGACTCTTGTTTTTTAGGGAGTAACTGGTGCTTTGGCAGTTTTGATGAAAGATGCAATTAAGCCCACGCTAATGCAGACATTAGAGGTGAGTATGGCTTATGATGCCTGCCCTTCTCCAACTTTCAAATTCCATATTGTGCTGATCATGCTTCTTTTCAGCAACTCTGCTTGACTTTCAAAGTTCGAGCCAGGGTCAGTTCAAGCCATAAAGGCATTCTAGCAAATGTTCATTTGTTTATGTTAACTATTCGACTCTATGCATTTATATCTTTTTGGTGGTTTTGTCCTCTCTGAGATCTGCCTGTAGTCATAATTTTACCTAATGTTGCAAACAAGCTGCAGTGCATTGTTGAGCTGGTTCTGAGCACACTGGGAGGCAGGTTGGTCTTCCAAGTCCCAGATTTACTACTGTTTCCCACCTTGTTCTTATGGGGAAGTTTCCTTTTTATGTTTTTCTATTATAGGGATGTTCCCATGATGATTCCCACGGCCCAGCATTTTGTGGGGAAAAAAGATGTTTTGCTGTGGCCATTCTAATCTGTATTACAGTTTGTCCCATTCGTAGTCACAGGAGGGTCCTCTTAGCTGTTTATGCACTTTCAGAAGTTGGCTCCCAGCCACCCTGTCTTGCCATAGTGCCATCATGGACTAAATGAAGCTTTGATGGGATATGAGAGGAATGTTTTACACCTATCCTAGTGAGCTTGCTTCCAAAAGCTTGAAGAATGTAGAATTAGTGGAACCTAACTTTGTTCCTGGGCAGTCTAGTATTGATGTTTTGACGGGAAACTGAACAATGAGCAACGTTCAAGGGGAGGAGAAAGAAAAATGAGGAAATAATGAAGCAGCTTTGAAAACAAATGCACAAAATTACATACCTGGAATATTTCACAACAGTTTTTGATATGGTGAAAAGTTGAAGAATGCAGAAAGATACCAGTGCAATCGCCAGTTGATAAAAATGTCTAATTTTCTACCGCATGGCAAAGTGATAACTAACTTTTTGCCTTTGTCTTTGGGTTGGGACAACGTCCTTGTCTCGGGGAACATTAGAAAAATAGAATGTAAGTCTATGTTATTTTATTATAGCCGTCTTAATTATTTTCCCCTGCAAAGAAAACCTGTTCTTTCATGTGGCTGTATGAAGAATACATGTGTGTGATAATTTTAATATAACATCCAGTAGCAGAAACTGGAGGTCACATAGGATCAAGAATGTCACAGGCAGAACGGAGTATTAAATCACCACTTGGATAACATTGTGTGTGTTAAGTGCCAGTGACAAGGTTGCTTTGATTTTGGCTGTTTAGTCACTCTATTTGCACTTTGCATATCTGTGGAAAATACTGTGGTTTTGTTGCAGTGTTCTGAAAGACAATTATAAATGTCAGAAGAGTTTCTTTTGATCGATAGGCATTTGATTGTGGGACTTGCATGCATGTATTTTTTCCCTGCATTTCTTTATATTCACATTTTTATGCAGTAAAATTCCTGCCTTTTATGTGGTATTCTTTTCTAGTCTAATCTCTGCTATGGCTGAAACATCTGCCAACTTTCATCAAACACTATTGCTTGTTAGCAGGACCCTGACCACATTACCCAAAGATACATTTTTTCCCCTAAATTCTTCTCACAAAGTTATTTTTAAAACAGCAAATTTAAGCAGCTTAGAAGACTGTCTCATGCTCCGCTCCTGCACTTTGAGTCTTAAAGATGGGGTTTTGTCACCCTTTGGATACTTGCTGGCTTGCAGGCTAGTTTAAGTCACCTATCCAAAAGCGGCGATCTCTAGTGTATCTAAATTTTTTCCAAGACAGTGCTCTGCTTTGGCTGATGTCCTTTTGGACTGTGTCACTGCTCTCATGTAGGATCACAGAACCTGCTGAGCTGGAAGCGACCCCCAAGGATCATCAAATTCCACCTCCTGACCCTGCACAGCACCATCCCTGAGAGTCACACCATGAGCCCGAGAGCACTGTGCAAGCACTTCTTGAGCTCTGTCAGGCTGGTGCTATGACCACTTCCCTGGGGAGCCTGTTCCAGTGGCCAACCACCCTCTGGGTGAAAAACCTTTTCCTTATATCCAACCTAAACCTCCCTGACACAGCTTCAGACCATTCCTTCAGATCCTGTCACTGGGCACCACTGAGGAGAGATCATTTTCTGCCTCTCCTCTTCCCCTCACGAGGAAGTTGTAACTGCAATGAGGTCTCCCCTCAGTCTCCTCCAGGCCAAAAAGGCCAAGTGACCTCAGCCACTCCTCATACATCTTCCCCTCAAGGCCCTTCACCATCTTTGTTTCCTTCCTTTGGACGCTCTCTAATGGCTTCATGTCCTTTTCTACACTATGGCACCCAAAACTGGCCCCAGGACTTGAGGTGAGGCCACCCCAGTGCAGAGCAGAGCGGGACAATCCCCTCCCTTGCCCAGCTGGTGATGCTGTGCCTGATGTCCCCCAGGACAGGCTTGGCCCTCCTGGGGATGCAATGGCCTGCTCTATTATTTCCTGTGCTCTTGAGCTCTCTTTGTTATTTTTAATGCTTTATCTAAATAACCGTAAGAGGTGCTACTTTTAATAGCTGCAGTTAAAAAAAAGAAAAAGGAGGGGAACAAGGAACGTGTTGTGCCGTGCACACTTTTGAATGTACTCTAGTGATCCACTTGTGTGTTTAGAGCCCTCTAGCGTGACAGATTTTAAGCCAAACTAATTCTAGTATACCTTGAGACAGTAGATGTAATAATGTTTCTTCTGCTGTAGGTAATGCTGTCTTTCTGATGAATGTGTGAATTGCAAATCAGAAATAAGGATAACTGAAGCCTACATTACACTTGAAATAATACTAATAAGTAGCACCCAAAAGTTAGCATCTTAAGTTTCCAAAGAGGTTACCAATAATAATTGGGCAACATAATCCTAATCCCTTCAGGGAGAAAAAGTTCTTCATAAAAGTGTAAAGACCTTTAGCAACAGCACCACGATTTGACAACAGTAAAATAAGAAATGATCCTACAGCACATAGGTGGTGAAAAAAAGAATAATATGATTGTAGAGAACACCAATACAGCTGAGAATGTGCCATGGACCTGTCTGGCAATTAGGGACGAAACTGTTCACCAAAGCAGGTATTTCAGATCGCTTTGCGGAATGGCAAAAAGACTGCCGGATGGGGGAGAGCAGGAGATCTGGATGACTGACAGTTGATTGGGCATAATTTTTAAGTCATAGTGTCTGTGGGTAGCAGTGGCTGGAAGGAGCCATTGCAGAGATAGTAGCCAGATAGAAGAAGCCAGTGCAGCTGCACTCCTGGCCACAAGCCTGTAGATGGAAATTGTGTTAAACTGGAAGTCTGAGGAGTTGCTTCCAAGGGCCTGTGAAAAGGGAGAAGAACAACATGCTCAGTAGATTTGCGCCAACTTTATGTGGATGTCTGCATGCACTGGAGAAGAGGCTTAGAAGGTCATAAATCAAAAATGACCAAATGTCAGTCCTGTGTGGAACTGAACTGGCAACTTACGTCAGTGCTTTTTTTCATATGTGAATTGATGTGTGTTTTAATTTGCTGGTTTTTAAAGAGGTTTCTTGGTGGGTTGCTTCTCGTCACAGTCCTGCTACTCTGACACCAGGAATTTCGCCTGAAAGTGTTAGTGATTGACAGCGTTTTATATGCAGGAATGACAGTAAAAATCTCAAAATGGGAGACACAGGGCACTCCCTTTACAATAACCACAGACTTCAGTGGAACTTATATCCAGTGCTGTAGAATTGAGATTACTTTGTTTGGAATGTACAGAATGATTTCATAGTGTTTATCCATGTTTCTCATGACAGATTTGTTCTCTTGTCAACTGATCCCTTAATGTTTAGCATTTATTTATACCACGCGTAACAGAGCAGCTGCTCTATGGGACAACCCTTTGTAGTTGCAGGCTGGCTGCTCTGGGATGGTTTGTTGTGTTACTTTTGAAGTGCCACTCACAGTAAAGATGAGAGAAGGATGGTAATAAGTATTATAAACATTCTTCCAGCGGCCAGATAACTTCAGATATTTATTGACATTCTGGGTTTATTTTCTCTTAGTGAAACTTGGATAGTAAAATTTTCTGTGCTGAAAACAGTCAGCAGAATGCATCTCTGTGCCACTGTTTCGTTCTCCATATAGTTTACTAAGAGTGTAGCAAAAAATAAGTGGCAAAAATAAGTGGGACAGATGGACTGGCACAGTCACTAAAGCTGGCCTGAGAAGACATTGTTGTCCCTATTCCAGGGTGTGCCTGAGGCTCCTGAGGTCCTGCTGGAGTTCACTCTCTTCAGTACCTAGGCTTGACTTTTCTGCCAGGATTGCTCTTGTGAAAAAACATTCCAATAGCTCTACCTTTTCTTCTGGTGGATTTCAGAGCTCCAGAGGGGTATCTGTCTACGCCAGTGATTTAGTAGTGTGTTTGGAGTTCAAGTTAGTCATTTCAGTTAGCCTCTTGACTATCAATATTCTGGATTTTGGATCCTGCAGTCCAAATTTCTTTCGTATCCATGTTGTGTGGACGAACTCTTGGAAGCACAGTTGCACAGGGATTGTAGGAGGAGACCCTTCTGGCACCTCTCTTTGCATTACTGCTGCAGTGAGTGCTGCGGTCACTGGCTGTGGCTCTGGGTCGGTGCATCTCATGTGCCCGTGTGTGTACTGGGCTCTAACAAGACCAGCCCTGTAATTGCTTGCCACAAGAAATTAGGGATTGGAAGAGTAAAATTAGATTTACTGAGCAATAAAAGAATAGATTTTATGGATCTGAGTCTGGTAGCTGAAAACTTGTGGTCTACTTATTTGAATGCCAGAAGCATAAATACTGGATTAAAGTAGAAGTAAAACTTAAACTTAGTTGTTTGCATTTTATTTTGTATGTTACAAGCTCTTTGGGATAGGGATAACTTATTTTACACAGCACCTATTAGTCTGATGCCCAGATAAAAAGCTTTGAAGGCATATGTAGTTCATGTTAAATTTTTGTGTACCTGCGTAAAATCCCAGTTGATATTGCAGTATGTCCCTTAGCATATAGAAAAGAAGAAAAAAAACTATATGTAAACACCACATTATGATTATAGTGATCTGAATCAATTCTCTTGTTACAGGGCATGATTTCTCCTTTATTTACTTCTTTGGCTCCTGTTTCTACTCTAACATCTACGAGGCAGAATTACCTGAGTTGTAGGTTAATAGTGTTGTTCCTGGGGAATAGCCCCCACGCACGTGTGTGCATGTGGCAGTGGCTAAAAAGTTACTTGTCTTTCCTCTGAGCAAAACAATTAGTTATATGTTATTACTTTAAAGGAAGCAATAAGAAGAGATGCTTTTTGTTGGTACAACATTTTTGTTTATAATTTCTATTCATCATTACTAAAATGTCCATGTTTTCTGTAAAACACCATTTAGATTACAGTAGTGAAATAGAGATTTTCCTATGTAAGTTGTTTCCTTAAGACACTGGTGGTTGGGGGAGGGGAGGAGGAAGGACCAACTTGTATTATATGGTTAATAGTTTCCAGGTTGTGGCTCGGAACCGTTGGATATGCCCTGCAGCTGATCCATAGAACACGGTCCTCCTTAACTGGTGTTTCTGGTCAGAACTTGAGGGAGGTTGCCTGGTAGTTTGCCTGAAATTTTGAGGGTTGGCAGTAGCTCCTACTACAGAATGTGAGAAGAACATCGATGGAGATATTGTGAAATTGTCTGTTTACCTTTTCTTTAACGAGCTGGGCACTTTAAGATGCATAAACGCAGCGAGGGGCATTTGTTTGCCTAAGTATTTTGTGGTAAAACAGCTGAAGTGACATCTTTCTGTCTGATTGTGTATTCTGTTTCAGAGAAAAAATAGCAGTTAAAGTAATCTCACCTAATCCCTTTCGGTGGATGCTTACTTTTTAATATCTCCTTTCCTTGAGATGCCTGCCAAAAAATATGAGGGAAGCTGAGACCTGCTCCCTACTTCACAAATTCCCTATACGTAGCTAATTTGCATACTCCTCGCCTCTCCTTTCCCTGGCTTCGATTGGTCCCTGCTACGGAGTCGATTTTCCCTGTGTATTTATATAATGTCTAGTGCAGGAGAATTCAGCTCCACACCTGGGCTCCCAGCAGCAGTGAATGTTTTCCATTGTGTCAGTATCCCCACTGTACCCCAGCACGTCCCTTGCCATCTCCCTCTCCAGCTCCTTAGCCCGTGACTGTGGTCCCTCATGGCTTCTTCTGGCTCCTCTGCCTGCACAGGAATGGCTGTTGCAGCCAGTGAGGAAAACAGGAGCACACAGGGATGGAGTAGGACCAGAGCTGGGTTCTTATTTGTGTATCTGCAGCAACGCGTTTAGTGCTTGTTGTAGTTCGTGTGCCAGAATAGCACACCACAGTATTAGAGCAGTGGAAATATGAAACATTAATTTGTACAAAGTGGGGTGGGGAAGTTGTGTAAGTTAGCTGCAGGTTGCACTGCTGTCTCTTACCTTTCCAGGAATGAAGCAGGTTCTGACATCTAGGCCTGTCAGTGAATGAGGTCTCAAGCACCTGATATGTACCTAGAACCCCTAAATTGTCTAATGGCACTTCCTTGCTGTATGTGCTTTGATTAATACATAATTTTGATTAGTCTGCAAAATTACTGAGTTTGAGCTGGGATAGGGTTAATTTTCTTCACATGAGCTAGTACAGGGCTGTGTTTTGGATTTGTGCTGGAGACAGTGCTGATAACACAGGAATGTTTTTGTTACTGCTGAGCAGGGCTTGCACAGAGTCAAGGCCTTTTCTGTCTCTCACCCCACCAGCAAGCAGGCTGGGGCTTACACGAGATATTGGGAGGGGACACAGGACAGCTGACCGCAACTGGCACAAGGGGTATTCCAGACCATATGGCATCGTGCTGAGCATACAAAGCTGTGGGAAGAAGGAGGAAGGGGGGACAGTTGGAGTGATGACGTTTGTCTTCCCAAGTAACCATTGCACATGATGGAGCCCTGCTTTCCCGCGCTGAACACCTGCCTGCCCGTGGGAAGCGGGAGTGAACTCCTTGTTTTACTTTGCTCGTGTGTGTGCAGTCTTTTCTTTACCTATTAAATTGTCTTCGTCTCAACCCATGAGTTTTCTTACTTTAACCCTTCTGATTTGCTCCCCCATCCCACTGATAGAGGCGTGAGTAATCAGCTGGGGTTAAACCATGACATTTATACATTGAATTACTTACATACATTTTTTTGTCATCCAGGGAACACCAGTATTTGTTCACGCTGGACCTTTTGCTAACATTGCACATGGAAATTCTTCTGTCTTGGCAGATAAAATTGCCCTTAAATTAGTTGGAGAGAAAGGATTTGTAGGTAAGTAAATATTCACCTTATTGTATTATGATCTGTTGGTAAATTGGCATTGATACAAATGAATGGAAAAATTAGCAATTAAAGGTAAGAATGCCAATTTATTATTAATATCAGTA
Organism: Mystacornis crossleyi; assembly: GCA_013400655.1. NCBI lineage: Eukaryota > Metazoa > Chordata > Aves > Passeriformes > Timaliidae > Mystacornis > Mystacornis crossleyi. Next base: position 140,867 of record VYZQ01009536.1, read on the forward strand.
TAAAATAATCTTAAAGTGAATATGTAATAAGCCAGAAGCACTTCTTCTCTTACCCTGCCTTTTGTCTCAAATCCTGTCACCATGATCGTGGCACCATGTTTAGGACTCCACGAGATGGCTGAACCAGTCAAATGAGTGGATTGCATTGAAAGAGGTGTCCTGTTGTTCCATTCTTACAGTATCCATCTAGCCTCACTTGATAAACCAACAGAAACCATTCTTTTTTGCCTGCGGAATTATTTCTCTACCAGTTCAGTAAACTCAGCCAAAGCAGAGGTCAGATGTCCCTGAGCCAGTGCAGAGGACTAGCAGAGGCAAGATGGTAGAAGAAAGATTAATACTGCCTCATTTTGGTGGCTGTGAGCCATTAGGTTGGTCCAGCTGCACTGTCAGACCTCACCATGAGGCCCTTATGTTCCCGTGAAAGCATTTGAGTGGGCAGACTCTTTTTATATCAGGAATTCAGCCTGCACAAGCAACAATAGACACATAGAGCTTACAGTTGCAGGCAAAATAAACTTGTGGCTGAATGATGAACTAACTAGCTTTTATAAAAATTGTTGTCAGACTTTAAACCTTAGAGTTAATTAAATAAAAGGGGTGTTGCTGCTCTGCAGCAGTAATGCCTTTGCACTGCTGCAGCCATCTCCTCTGTGTCCTGAACACCCAGGTTGGATTACATTAATCCTAAAGCTGAGTTCGAGTACCTGTGGAACAGTGCTCTTGAAAAGAGGCAGCAGTGTGAAACACGAGGTTCCTTATGCTAGCACCCTTAAAATAGTAGAGAAATGTGTGTATATGCTTATGTCATACTGGAAAGTATTGTGTTTTACAGTGTTGTACAGCCTAAAGGTCTGTTTGTTTCCCTCTATTAATCAAACATCCATTCAAAGAATCTTTTGCATTCTGAATACATTTATTTAATCACAGTTGAATTCGTATTTCACTTGGCCTCATTTGTTTTTACACGGCTTAGTGGAAGGAAGAGCAAAAGCATTTAGGGTAGCTAACATTTTTCATAAGAGATGTGAAATGACTTTGTTTCTGCAGTGAGCAATCTTTTCAAGTGAGGAGTCAGTTGTGTATCAGTTGAATGAAAGTGTGTTGGCAACAGTCTTGAGCCTTGATCCAGGTTTCAGAGCCCCAAATGTATTACCTTGGATTTGGATTCCCTTCCACTGAGTGTGTCCCTCAGGCACTGAGAGCATATCCTTGCATTTCTTGCCTTTTTTTCAGTTTTATCCACCTGTTTGTCTTTAACGCTCTTTTCTGCTTTGTTTGTCTTTGGCTCCAGTTTCTCTGTTGGGAGACAAAGCAGCGTAACTTCAATATAGGAAAACCTTTGTGTGTTGCCAGCTAAAGGCTCTTGTTCAGATTTTATTCCACAGAATGCAAATCCCCATGAAACTGGCTTCAGAATAAGACTGCCTTTGCTCTGCAGAGCCAGGAACTTCAGCATGATTTGTAGATCCTTGTTAGATTATTAAAAGCAATAGTTCATAGAGTAGCCTACTTAAATAAACTTTGCAGGTAGTCACAAGTGTAAATGTTTGTTCTAATGGTTGTAGATACTCTAAGCTTTATGGTTTAAAAAAACACATTTTTTCTGGTAACTAGTCAGAGCACATGGGCGGAGACTACATGTAGCACTCACTGGTTTGTTAAATACTGTCCTATCCTACCCTACACAACTGAAGTCTAAAATGACAGCTACAAAGTGTGCACCAGTCCACACTGAGGTGACGTCCATACAGATGGAGAGCCCAGTGCCTGGTGAATCTGCATGGCAAAGCAGGTAGCAAGAAACTCCACTGCATTCCTGCTCAGTATGGAGTTTGCCTGAACCCTGTATGGCCATTGAAATTCCGTGGAGAAAGCTGATCCTGTAGTTATTTCAGACAGCCAGGGTGCAGGACAGCTATGCTGCAGTTAGGTAAGTAGCTGAATAAGTTTAGTTACTCTTGCTAAAAATAAAAGTTTTCACTGTTCCACATTCCCATTTATCAGTGTTCTTGTGCATTAGATCTGGCACTCATTAAATCTTGTATGAGCGATTACAGTTCACCTTCTGCCATGTAGGTTAGTTGCATAAGCTCAGGAAAGAATCCAAAAGGTGTTAGGAATAGAGAAAGGTATCTTGCAGAACCACGTGGCCGGGAGAGGCATTTTAGGGACCACAGGCTACGAGATTGCTCTCAGCTGCATCCAAAGCAGGAACATAAGAAATCTGTAACATAGTCTGCAATTAAATTATCATCTTGAATAGTAGAATAAATATATGAATGTACATATGTTAGCTCACTCACCGTGAGATGGGATGATGATATAAAATATATATAATTAATGTATTTATTGTTTTATATATTTAGTGTTTATAGCTTTTTTTTTTTTTTTTACTTACACCATATTTATTTTTGAGCAGAATTTCCTGTTAAGTGTGTGTACAGTACTAAGGAGAATAGCGTGGCTTGAATTTGCAACACAGTTTTACAAATACAGACTTTTTAAACTCTCTGTCCTGGTTTAAGCACCCTCCTTCTGCCAGCTGCTTGTTTCCAGTCCTTTGCAACCCCTCTGTTTCACCAGCACACCTGTTCACAGGGCCACGTGACAAGCTAAACTGGAGCCTTGGTCTTGATTGAAAACAACTACAACAAAAAAAATCCCTTTCCTTCCCCCTCACAGACAGTGTCTGGGCAAACAGATTTGTGTGACAGGAGGAAGATGAGATAATGCCACATAAGATGGTGTTTTTGCTGAAATAAATATTTATAGTATTATAGCCGCATTTGGAGCTTTCAAGTGCCAGTAAAGCTACTGTGGATGATCAGACTGAGCTGATTAGACGGAGCCTGCATTGCCAGAGCAGCTAAGCCTGTCTCCTTTCTCAGCCTGTGCTCAACTGTTTTTGCATGACATCCCGGCAGAAACCTACTGCCCTTTTTGTTGGCTCAGTTTTCTGCTGACTTAACACAGAAGCGGTTCAGCCCAGAGTCACAAAAACACCAGAGCTGGTGCAGGAGAGGGTGAGCTGGGACAGCCAGCAGTGAGAAACCAATCTGTTGTGTAGATCCAGTTGCTTGTGTGACCATGTGCCATGGCCAAGGCAAAAAAAAAAAAAAAAAAAACCAAAAAAACCCAACAACAAAACCCCTCTCAAAATGTTCTTTTAAATTTTATTTTTAAACCTTACTTTCTCTCTTTGGCCTGCATTGCCTGTTTCTCTGCTTGCTTTTCAGCTGGAATGGCATCGTGCTGTGCCTTTGGAGTAGTGTCAGGTAACAGTGATGTAGACAGTCTGCTTTAAAAAAAAATCTAAATGAAATTTAACCATTGAGTCCTGTTGTGAACTCTCCCTAACTGAAGGCATTCCCTGCTTCAGTTTCAGGTATCCAAGTGAATCGCAGGCCCTCATTAGGTTTTAGATAGCTTAAGCCTTTTAGCTCAGCTTTTCCTTTCTCTCTTTCCTGAGCCTTGTTGCTATGTACTGGTAACTCAGTCTTTTTGCTCTAATTTTGAGTTCTTCATATGAGTTTTGCCACTGAACTTTAAGTGCGATGCTGCAGCTCCACTGGCTGGTTTGCACTTGTCTGTCCTCTCAATCTGTAGTGTTTCCCTGCAGATTCTCCCTGGCCCTGCTCCGAGTGAGAGTAGCCCACTGAGCATGGCTGCAGACAGCCCCTGCATGGGGAGCACCCAAGCTGTGGCACAGGGAATGTTCCCATCATCACCGCTGCCGTGTCCCTGGACCTGTAGGTTTTGTGGCTCTCTGAACTCGGGGCTTTCCTGAGCTGTTAGTGTATCAGAAATTACTGCCCTACACAACTCAACAGGTTACCCCATCCATCTCTTTAACCCCATGGTGTTTCAGTTGAAGAGAGTGGTTACTGTAAATCAGAAGACAAGTGAAGCGTGAGTAGATCCTTGGAATCCTAAACCAAAGTTCTTAAGTTTGTTTTTCAGGTTTGGACTTTATGTTTGTCAGTTGCTTTCTCTGCTACTCCCAAGAAGCGTGTTGCATTCGATGCTGAGAGCATGCTGTGCTGGGCAACTTTGTCCTGGTGTGTTTTATCAGGTGACAAGAGGGTAATCCTCTAGTCAAACTGTGGCTGACTTAAGAAAAGTTCACTTTCTGTTTCTTTCTTTCGTTGGAACACTTGATGTAATTGGAAAGAATTTGTAGAAGCAGTAAATTTTTATAAGCCAAGTAATTGACTCTTTTTATTGTGTTGGTACTCTGTTGGTTAGAGTAAGCTAATGATGCTGGCTGTTCTAAGTATCTCTTCAGTACACACAAAGTCGTATTTCAAAGGGTATCCATTTTACGTACTCTCATAGCAGACACTGTTTAACAAGTTTATAAAGCACCTTATAAAAATTGTATGTGTTTATTACACTAAGTGAATAATCTTCAGTCGATTTTTTTTTAATGTCATAAGACACTTCAATGCATTTTTTAGTGTACTCTTTTTCCAAAAAAGGAAATAAAGCCCAAATACTTTGGCTAAACTTCTTTTGGCACCACTTGTACATGTGATATTATTACATTTAAATGTCAAGTTCAAGGATTTATTTTTAATATTTTTTTGCTTGATACCATTAGAAGGGGATTCCATGCAGTGACCCTCCAGAAAACTTTAATTTTTAAGAATCTGCCCAGGATCTTTCTAGCTTGCATTTATTTAATCTCTGACTTCTTCACTCTTATTTTCACAAAGAAACCCCAAATTGTAGTGTGATTGCATTCCAATATTTTGCTCTCTGAACAGCGTGGCTTTTCTTGTTAAAGTGTTAAAGCAAGGCTGAGGTTTCACAGTGTAGGGTGGTTGACAGCATTATCAGTGTAGGTGTTACTTGCCTACTCTGATCTGTGTGTACTACAAGCTAGAAAAAGGATGTTCAGAAGTTTACACTGTTTTCTCTGACCCCATTCATAGTGCAGCTGCTCGAGCAGCTGTGCTGGGCACAACTGTGACAGTGGTGGGGAGGGGGAGGGAAGGTGATACTGTGTTAGTTGGTATTGCTGTGAGGCTCTTCAAGTCATGGTCTAATAATACAAGTCTCAGTGGTACCACAAACTGCAAAATAAGGTACCATTACTGCTAGAAGATCCATGAATCTGTGCTGTTCACTTGTGAGTGGTGGTGCTGTTCACACCCAGGCTGCCCTTTTTATTGCTTTCCTCACAACTGCTGGGGTAAAAGTAAATTTCATTTCTATCACTTGTTGTAAAATGGAAACAAAAAAATCGTCTCCTTCTTCACGCTTTTAAAATCTTAGCAGATTTTCTTACCAGTAAGCAGGAAAGTCTTCAGAGACGAGATGTCGTGCAATGTGTTTTTCTTCATTTTTATGAAGTCAGAGTTCCTGAAAGCTGAGTTTACTTACTTGTCACAAATAATCTGGGTGCAAATCATGCTTGTTTATAGCTTGCTGCAACTGGAAATCAGGTGACAATGATTTAAATTACTATCTATTTCTATTGCAGAAAGTGCTTAAAACACTCCTGAAATAATTTATGAATTATTATGTGAAATGAGAATCAAACCTTTTCTTCTGTTTTTGTGTGTTCAGAGTCCCTAAGAAAGTTCTAACTCCACCTTGTCACTTCAGGTTTCTCCTAAATTTTTTCTTCTGCTCTTTAGCCTACATTGCAAAATAAAGCTTTTCAGAAGGAAGACTGAGTGAAAGAGAGCTGTCCTGAATGTTTTTGTGTGTAAGGAAGCATTCTAGCATTGACTTCAGTATCATGTGTCACTGTATTTCAGAGCTGAATTAATTTGAAATCCTATGAATTATGCAAAGCTGAACTCAAAACTGAAAGTTGGTATTGATCATGAGCTGTTGAATTATGTCTAACCAATATTACACTTGGCATAAAAAAAGTGATGTTTTGCCCAGTCAGGAGAGATGGCGTTATTTTGTAAACAAAACCGCCTAAATTATGGGCTGTCTTGTAGTGAGATTTTACCTTCTTCTGTTAAAAAAAAAAAAGTCTAAAAAACGTGTTAGAAATTCACGTCTTTCCTTGCTACAAAGCATATTTGTAAATGTTTGTTCCCAAATCTGCTGTTTATATCCAGAATTGCAAGGGGAAATTTAGAGGAATAAAGTAACGTGATTATAAATCATCAGCCATTTAGCTGAGTTCTCTGCTTTATCTGACAAGCATATCAAGTGGTCTCCTTCATAAACTGACTGAACTCCAGTTTGAAACTGGCTAGGATTTTTAACTCTTGCTGCTGGTGAGCTGGCTGGGTTGCCATGGCCGATATGGATTCATTTGTTCTATTTTTTGTAATACTGTGTTACACCTTAGTCCTCTCTTTCTCAAGTGAAATTTTTGATAATACTATCTCTAACTATTCAAGCACACATTTTCCATTCATCACAGTGATTGACTTAATACTGCTAGGCTTGCAGACTCCTCCCTGATGTTTGCAAGTATGAAGTTCCCAAATCATTGGTCAGATTTGTGTCATTTTTCTCCGATGGCAGTAACTCTTTACTAATAGCTTTCACTCTGCTTTTCTTCTCTTCTTCATAAATCCACAGGAATGTTTTCCTGTGTGATATGCTTTCAAGCTTTGTTGTTGCCAATAAATTCCATCAGTGTTCCCCAGTCTTTCTGCTGAGGTGGTTTAACAAATAGTAAATGAGAGCCCTGGGGCTGGTCCTCTCTCCTGTCCCACAGTTCTCATGTGGTGGCTGCCTATTCTCTCCCTTGATCATGTAGTTATGCTCTTCTAGCCTTGCTAACAGACTCCCATGTATTGCTGTAGCAGGTTCTTTTGTTCCTCATCATTGATGAGATGTTGTTGTATTTTCGTCACTGGAGAAAGCTTCTAATCTGGCATAGCCTGCCTCTGGTAGACAAAGGTTGTATTTCTTATTTGTTTCAATTTATTTTTTAAGTTATTCTCCTCTTAAAAATCTGTTTGGAAATCATCAAGCCTGTAGTCACTCAAATTTCCCTCCATTCCTCACACATTACTTGAAAATAGGTTTTGATACTTTTCAGGTAAAAGGCACCAAAAGAAAAGGAACTTATTTAAGATGTTGATACAAGCTTTATGCTTTGGTTTTTTCTTCCAGGATTTTGAAAATTCTGTTTCACACTTTATTAAGAGCAGTGCATTCAGCTCTTGTGTACTTTGCGGTTTTAATTGCATTTTTAATATATTACAGTAACCTCACATTATTAGCTTCTGTTTTTTAATTTGTGGGGCTGAAGACCCTTGTAATTTGTTTGCATTTCCATTGCAGGCTCTGGCACTTTGTTCTCTAGTGTAGCAGCTTGCTCTGCCTTTTCCTCTCTTTTAGAGCTTGCTTAATTAATAGTGACATTATCTTCTATTCAAAAAGTTCACCCTGCAGGATAGCAAAGTTGTTTATTTGACTGCCTTTCCTCCTAGTGACCAGAAGTTACCACTGTTCTCCGGCCGGATTTCATGTGAGAGACCAGGCATTTTAATTTGTACATTCAGAGAATTTTGAAGTAATGGGTGATTTCAGTATGAAGAAAGAAATTTTAATGGTTACATGACAGAAAATAATTAAGAGATAGCGTGGCCTTGTCACTGTTATTTTCAGTGGGGCTTTTATTGTTTCCGGGTGGATGGATGCTGCTCTGTGCCTCACTGGAAAAGGAATTAAATGGTTTTCTCACAGACGAGGAGCTGTGAAGGGGCACGTGTGTGTTGGTTGCGTGCTGAATGAAGTGTCACGCGGCGACTGAGCGGGCTGGGTCACAAACAAGCGGAGAACTGGACACCCGTAGCTTGTTTGAGAAATGCATGTTTTCTTCCCCTCATATGGGTTTTCAGAGTAGAACGGAGAGGCAGGGAGGCAGTGTTTGGGATGGGATTGAATGCCTGGGGAATGTGCTGTGATGGTGATGGGGAGGCAGGAAGGGCGGTGTGAGTGTTCCTTCTGGCTGGCTGGTCACTAGAGCTGGCCGGCTCCTGAGGAGCTGGTGCCATGAGGAAACCTGTCCTGTGTCCCCTTTCTGGCCCAGTGAAAGACAAGGAGACAAAGCTGCCGAGCCCATCGCTTGCCACCAGCAGCGCACAGTCTCTGATGGAGATCTCCTGGTCTGTCATGTGGCTGTGGTGCTGCAGTGCCTGACAGGAGCCATGCGTCTTATTCCTGCCGCCATCCTTGACTGCCTTTCTGGCCTTAAGCAAGTAATTTCAGCCTCTGTGCCTGCACATATAATCCCGTTCTTCCTGATGTGTTTTTTCAGTTTACAAATTTTCTTGGGGGCAAAAACTGTCTCACCATAGCAAATGGGGAGGTGCCAAGCACTGCTGTAACAGGAACTTCAAGGTAACAGGGCTTTTGTAGAGCCATGGCAGCAGCCAGTACTTAAACATGCATCAGGAATTTACTTAAAAGCTCATATGGTATTTGCTGACCTCTTCTGCAACATGTTAGAGATTAACACAACTCTTTCCTCTGGCAGTGATATTCATAAACTAAATGGAGTGTACAACTGTTAAGGGCTATCCATTATTCTCAGTCTCAGGATAGTTACCCAGAGGTAAAAATAGAGAGGAAGGATCTGTCATTCATTCAGAAAGTAGAGGCACTGCCCAGTTCCTGGTAAATAAAATACCATTCTACTGAGTAGAAACTGATGACATTGCAACTTGTGTTTATTTTCCTTTCCCTCCCCAATTTAGCAGTCTTACCTAGTTTTAAAACTTCCAGTGCATAAGAAGCAGTTCCTTTTGTTCTTTCGTTACCTACTGGTTGTATTGTTTTTATTTTTAAGAAGAAAAGAACCGGGGGTTAAAAAAATTGCAAACAGTAAAACATCATGTATGCTAGGAAGTTCTCTTAATTCATCACTTGGCAAAGGAAATAAAAGCAGGCTCCCTAGCTAACAGCGTTACTTTTGCTTAGGGTTATTTGGCAGAAAATCCATCATCCTCTCTCCATTTGTGAGTATTTCATATTGACTTACACCCTTTAGCAAAGGTCAGCAGGGCAGAGTATGCATAAAGAGTTCAAGTCCCATTTCAAAGGCTGAATTTTAATTTTAGTGGATGGTTTATTTTTAATATCAGTTGAAAATGTTAGCTCTTTATTAGACTTTTGTTTGGTTGGTTTACTGACCTTTTGATACTGAAACCTAATGTTCTTTTTATGGAGAACTTGTATAAGAATTGGGTTTCTTCAGATATTTACATCATGTTGGAGAAACCAGTGTTTGGTTTTTATTTTCTGACTCGTTCTGAATCTGCAGGCAGGAGTGCTTTATTTTCTGAAAGCTTTTATAATTAAAATTGTTAATAATGTACACATATGGGGGGGGCAGGTTTTTTTGTTTGTTTATTTACTTTATATGTTTACTTTTGGAGTGGCTGACTTAATTTGTCAAGACTCCAGAGAAGTCAATATTAATGTGGAATGTGGAAAGGACATGAATACATGTATTTCCATTTTTGATTATGGTAATTATAGTAGGCAAAATTTTAGTATCATCTAGTACAAATTTACATTTTGCAGAGTTGATTTTCTGTTTTCCGCTAGTATTCCACAAGCTCAGGCACACTGAGAGCTCTGTTAACAGATGTTTCAAAAAATATTGTTTAAAGCTACATTTTGTTACTCGGGATCAGAACTCTGACAGGTTTTCTTCTCATCCTGTGCTGCACTCTCTACCAGCCCAATTAAAATAATGGGGTTTGGGAAAAAGGTTAAGATTGTGTCTTTAGATATTCCTGGAAGAAAAATGCAGATACTAAGGGTCCCAAATATTTTTATTTACAGATGGTTTGTTTTGCCTCAGAGATGAAGTACTCTATGGTAATGCAATATAAAAGAAAAATAGTGTGATTTCTCTGAAAATATGCTGACTTTAAATTGTTGTTTTGTTCAGGTTTTTTAGTTTTCAGGCAACAAACTATATGTATTATTGTGTGTTGGGTATTTTAACAGAAAATAATTACAGAAAAATAGTTATTTCTCTTTGAAAACAGAAAATAGGTTTGTTTACATATCTGATCTTATCACCCAGTGGGATTTGCTTTAAAGAAAAGTTCAAGAATTCATGTCTAGGGATGTAAATTTGTTTCTAAACCATTTTTAAACATGTTAATGAGACTGCAAATAATGTTAAGTTATGTATGGCCAGTATGATTTGTTAATGAGAAGAGTGGTGTATTGGCAAATAGCCAAAGTGCTTTTGAAGGTCAGATGTTCACAATATTTGAAAGTGTTCTCTAATTCTATAAAATAATATATTAAAAGAAAAGATTAATATCCTAAATGATATCTCAGGGTCAGTGTACTGCTCTGACCTTGTAATTTAATTTTTACAGTTTTATAAAACTGCTGTTTAATTAATCTGATTTGATTGAGAAAACAGATTATATTTGGATACAGTAAGAGAAAATGTAGGTTACAGCCTTTTTTAAATTTTGGGGGGCCTACCTGTCTTTTTATATGGTGGGCCTATTTTTTGGTCCCTTTATTGTTGGCTTTCTATGCTGACAGCTTTATTGAAGCTGACAGTCTCAAGCTCTTCAACTTTGCTACTCGCAGGCACAAGGCACATGCTTCTAATGTGTTTTCAGCTTGGCACTGGCTGCAAGCTCTTAGTGGGAATGAAGCTTCAGGGACAAGCAGATGCTTTACATGCATGAGGACACGGTATCTTTGTGCTGCCTCCATCTACTGCATCTCAAACAGAGCTCCCAAGAGACTGAGTAACAGCTTCATAAATCAAGGGTTGCAGGTTCAGCCTTTCCAGTAGCCAATTAGGAATTCAGTGTACGTTTTGGGGTTCTTCACTGCACGAGGAGTAATGAAGAACAAAAATGTGGGGGAGGGCTAAAGGATGATAGAGTAGCTGAGATGACAAGATGATGGGCAATTATGAAGAGGAACTGAAAAAAAAAATTAATAATTTATAATCTGTAATAAGGAGGGATCAACTAATAATGTAGAAATATTTCAGAAATGGTAATGGGTAGTTTGCAATGGCAGTTTTCTTGCCTTGATTACATGAATTGTGGTTAAGTGGATAAATTCACAATAGGCCTTAAAAAATTGGTTTAGCCATGAGAGGTTGAAAGGATTTGACTCGTAAACCTGCAGAATTATGGCTTGGTTTGATTTCGGTTTTGACTGCATTTTTAATTGGGAATTCTGTGTAGGAGGATAGGATTTTATTGTTGTGTGACCTTAGTACCTCCTCTCTTCTCAGTTTGTAATTCTTTCTGTAAGATAAATTACGCATGATATCATATCATTTAAGAGACACAGTTATCTTCCACAGCAATTTTAACCAGTTGAGTTCTTTTTTCTTATCAAAAAATTATAGGGAAAACAGAAAATACATATTAATAAGTTTGTCACAGATCATCAATCTTACACTTTGAGTAGAAGTTCAAATAACAGTTTTGTATATTTTATTTTAAAAATAGAGGTGATTGCAACCAAACTAACGCCTGCCTGCAAAAGGCATTGGAGAGCTTACATCTGAAAAGCTTCCATGATTTCCGAAGTTGCTTCTGCTGCATTTCTCCGTGTATGTGGCTATTTCACGAAGTCGTGCAGCACAGTGGGCTTTACCTACCTGCTTCTTTTACCCTCCTCTGCTCTTCTGTGGCTTATGCTGCACGTTCTCACGACTAGGCATTATTTCCTGTCTCTTACAATGCCGCTAACTGTACCTGGCATTCTCTGTCTCCGTGGAATGTCTTTCTGTTTATTGATACCTTAAATTTTGTGTGCGTTTGATACACGTATTGCACTCTGTGTAGAATAATTTCCACTCTCACAGAGCTTTCCAGCAAAGCTCTTGGGATGGTCTTGTAGAGTAATTTACAGCCTTTGCATCAGATGTATCACTAGGCCATTTTTACATCAAGACAAACTGCTGATGCAGGGGAATACTCTTCTTCCTGGGGATACATAACAGGAGATGCCCTTTTCCATGAATTTCTAAAACATGTAGTTGTGCTGTCAAGAACAGTGTTGTTGGTGTCCTCTCCCAGGCCAATCATGAAAGGAAGGCATTCTGTCTCCTAGCAAAGACTTACGTGGCATGAAATTAAACCAGCACCTGTTTGTCCTTCTAGGAGAAGGGTTTCCTACATGTATACAAAGAAAAGTGCCTAAGTCATGGACAAAATCAATATCATAACAAGCAAGTGCTCCCCGGCGTTTTGGAAGGCGGGAGTGGAGAACGCTTCTCCCAGCCTGTGCCTGGTGCAGAGCCGGGGGGGAGTTGTTCCCCGGCGGCTGCCCAGGGCGAATAGCTGCGCGCTCGGTGGGGTGGGCTTGCGCCAGGGTGATGGATGACTCCGGGCCTGGCGTGCCTCGGGTGATTGCGCAAGTGACAGGAGCATTGATCATCGTGATTCAGCGGCCCTTTGTTGTGTGGCATTCGCCGCAGCCTCGGCGGACACCACTCTCCTGCTGTCCGTGCACAGATGCTTTTGTTCTGTGATGAGAACGAGGAGAAGCGCGGGCGGCTGGCAGAGTGATTCCCTGGGCTCCCCCCTTCTCCCAGCCGTGACCATCTGAAAGCAGGCGAGAGCAGCTACAACCCGGCTTGTGGTGGGAGGTGCTGCTTAAATGGGTTTTGTCTCTGAGTTGAGATAGGCTCTGATGGTAGCTTGTCTGGCTGCAAAAATTCTGTATTCCTCATTCACTACATGTGTCATCACTCATTGCCCGATTTCTGCTGCTCTTCAGAAAGTATGTCTTCTTCGCATCCCTTCTTTCCTTTTTCACAAAACAGTCTAATATTGGTGCTAAAGCAGGCATTGCTTCATGACCATTTGATGAAATGCTTAGAACTTTTCCAGGCACGAAATTTTCAGGCTCTCTGCCCGCCCCTTGAAGTTAGTGTTTTCCAGATGCTTGTAACATGACTTCTCAAAGCGTGTTCAAAGTGCATTTTCAGTATCTTTTCAAGGGGAGTGTAGAAGGACCCAAAACCTGAGAGCTCAACAGAAGGCAGTTTCCCTTTGATGAATGGTGTATTGGTGGCAGGAGTTTCAGCCAACCAGATCTTTTAGAAGTGAAAATAAATGAAAGTTTGGTAGTGAGAATATGCACTGAGTAACATGGTTTAAGTGTGATGAAATTTATTTTAAGCCCTTAGGGGAATACTGTGAGTACCATAAGTTAATACCCTCCTTGCAGAATTGCAGAATAGCCTTAAATGAAGATCCATCAGTGCTGCTGTTAATTATTCCTTCCACACAATTCCAAATAAAAAGGTGGTGAGGTTTTAATTTTGTAATTACCAGAAGACTAATAATTCTTTTGCCAAAGGCCATGGTGATCTTTAAAGTATGTAATGTAACTGCCTTATTCCTGTACCATTAATTGTGCTCCAAACGTGGTCATTTGTCTTACGAGCAAATGTTACTCTGTTACCTCAAAGAAAACGTGCTATGAATGGTGAAAGGATGCAACCAAAAATTCACAGTTCTTTTGTTTGAATTTTTGTGGTTAATGTTGTCAGAGAAGGAGGTTACAAAAGCGGGGACTGTGTATATTTGGTTAGTGTATTCAGCTAAACGTTACAATTCATGTCAGGGCCCAACACTTAGCCTATGAGTTACGGGTCTTTACATGAGTATAGGACACAGAAATTAAGAGAGAGTGATTGTAAAACCCAGCAGGCTTAGCAGAGGGATTCAAAGAAACATGTAGCCCATGAAGCCACATTCAGCTCACTTAATTTCTATTAGAATGAATTGTTTGTGACTTGTAAGACATCTTCTGGTTTTTAATCTCTAGTAATAAATCTAAATAATGAGCTCATTACTAGTGAGCTGCAAGAAAATGTCAAATTTTACATTCGAATATCTGAATATGGTTTGACAAGGTGACTAGGGAAGAATTAAGTTTTCTAATGATGAAATGTACCTTCCTTCCCTTGCTTGTGTTGCTTGTTTGAACGTGTTCAGATATTTCTCTGGTCTTACTTCAACTAATTCAAATATAGCCCAGTGGAAAAAATTTAAAAAAATTTTTTTGCTCTGTGTTTTTGTATGTTTTCACTTTCTGTTCAGCAAATTCCAACAGTTTACCTTCCAATTAAATGAATGCCAAAAAAGTCTGGACAGCAGGGGCAGAGCAGGAGAGAAAGGTAAAAGATTGAAGAATGAGCAGGAATCACCCTTTCAGCAAGGCTGGGTGCTCATCTGGTTCAGCCGCAGTGTAAAACCATGCCCTAAATTGGTGGTTTGGAGGCAGGAATCACTGCAGTTGCACTTCTGTGTATTTTCAAGAGGAGGAGGCAAGCAGAGCTTTGGAGATGTGCAGAGCACACTTCCTGTCACGCAGTGCTACCCCTGTCAGCTCCTGGAGTTTTCACATTGATTCCTACACTGAATTTAAAATTCAACAGCTGCAGCATACATACATAAACAGGCCTTTAACACNCAAGAAAATGTCAAATTTTACATTCGAATATCTGAATATGGTTTGACAAGGTGACTAGGGAAGAATTAAGTTTTCTAATGATGAAATGTACCTTCCTTCCTTCCCTTGCTTCTGTTGCTTGTTTGAACGTGTTCAGATATTTCTCTGGTCTTACTTAAACTAATTCAAATATAGCCCAGTGGAAGAAATTAAAAAAATTTTTTTTGCTCTGTGTTTTTGTATGTTTTCACTTTCTGTTCAGCAAATTCCAACAGTTTACCTTCCAATTAAATGAATGCCAAAAAAGTCTGGACAGCAGGGGCAGAGCAGGAGAGAAAGGTAAAAGATTGAAGAATGAGCAGGAATCACCCTTTCAGCAAGGCTGGGTGCTCATCTGGTTCAGCCGCAGTGTAAAACCATGCCCTAAATTGGTGGTTTGGAGGCAGGAATCACTGCAGTTGCACTTCTGTGTATTTTCAAGAGGAGGAGGCAAGCAGAGCTTTGGAGATGTGCAGAGCACACTTCCTGTCACGCAGTGCTACCCCTGTCAGCTCCTGGAGTTTTCACACTGATTCCCACACTGAATTTAAAATTCAACAGCTGCAGCATACATACATAAACAGGCCTTTAACACCCACAAAGAGGAATTGTATCCTTAATTGTCAAAGGATTGAGATTTAAGGGTTTTCTTCACCTGTCTGGCTTGTATTAAATAAATGAATTTTCTGCAATTCTTTTTTGTGTACGGTCTGGGAATAATCTATCTGAGTCGTTGTCCCTATTCTTTTGTTTAATGTTTGGGATGCTCTTGGAAAGTTAACAGCAATTGATATTAAAAGTGAGTAACTGAGAGGTTATGAGGTAACCTTTAGTTTCTCATTTAAAGTTGCTCTGCATTTCAATGTTAAAATTACTTTCTTATGGAAAAATAAATGTTTCTGAGGAAAAGATTGAAATAACTTGTTATGGAGTCCCAAGGGAATCAGCACTTAATTTAAGTGTATTCCTGGGAGCCAAGTTTCCTGTGCAGCCCTTGCTGCCAGGACGCAGTGACTGTTAGCCGAGGCCTAAGACTCAGCCAAAGGAGATAATAGGTCTCCTTTGAAGGAAGGCAGAATGAATTGCCATATCTGCTGGTTCAGTCAAAAGCATGGATTGTGTGTCAACAATCAGAAACCTCCAGGGCCTGGACCTCAGCAGAGCAAATACTGCCCTGGCATCTTTCTTTAGCAAAGGGTGGAAAGTACACACTACATCCAATTAGCTTATGGTCTGTTAAACTTAGGGGCAAATATTTTTCCTGTTACCTTTTCTTCTAGACCTCACAACAACGACAAAAAATTTTGACAACCAATACAAAGTATGTTCTTCATGGCATAGAAAATGTTCGGGCTTAACATATTCATGTGTAGTTTTCTGCTGGACTTTGTGTTCAGCAGTGGTAGCAGTGAGTTCCTGTGGTCCATGTCGTCTGAAAATGCATGGAAAAAAAAAGGAACAGGAAAACTCGACAAAAAATTTTGACAACCAATACAAAGTATGTTCTTCATGGCATAGAAAATGTTCGGGCTTAACATATTCATGTGTAGTTTTCTGCTGGACTTTGTGTTCAGCAGTGGTAGCAGTGAGTTCCTGTGGTCCATGTCGTCTGAAAATGCATGGAAAAAAAAAGGAACAGGAAAACTCGACAAAAAATTTTGACAACCAATACAAAGTATGTTCTTCATGGCATAGAAAATGTTCGGGCTTAACATATTCATGTGTAGTTTTCTGCTGGACTTTGTGTTCAGCAGTGGTAGCAGTGAGTTCCTGTGGTCCATGTCGTCTGAAAATGCATGGAAAAAAAAAGGAACAGGAAAACTCGACAAAAAATTTTGACAACCAATACAAAGTATATTCTTCATGGCATAGAAAATGTTCGGGCTTAACATATTCATGTGTAGTTTTCTGCTGGACTTTGTGTTCAGCAGTGGTAGCAGTGAGTTCCTGTGGTCCATGTCATCTGAAAATGCATGGAAAAAAAAAGGAACAGGAAAACTCGACAAAAAATTTTGACAACCAATACAAAGTATATTCTTCATGGCATAGAAAATGTTCGGGCTTAACATATTCATGTGTAGTTTTCTGCTGGACTTTGTGTTCAGCAGTGGTAGCAGTGAGTTCCTGTGGTCCATGTCATCTGAAAATGCATGGAAAAAAAAAGGAACAGGAAAACTCGACAAAAAATTTTGACAACCAATACAAAGTATATTCTTCATGGCATAGAAAATGTTCGGGCTTAACATATTCATGTGTAGTTTTCTGCTGGACTTTGTGTTCAGCAGTGGTAGCAGTGAGTTCCTGTGGTCCATGTCATCTGAAAATGCATGGAAAAAAAAAGGAACAGGAAAACTCGACAAAAAATTTTGACAACCAATACAAAGTAT